>KI920646.1:0-17500 GCA_000473525.2 Anopheles melas | reverse complement strand
TGGATGGTGTATACCTGTAACCTAATCCTGCGCAGTACGTTATTCCCCCCCGTTTTGCGGGAGAAATTCGCCAAGTCGGTAACAACTGTTTTGCGTGTCTGTGTCTTTCTCCCGATCGTGCAATGGTGTACCGGGCTGCTGTATGCGGTAAAAGTGTTCGGTAGCGTGATATTTATTACAATTTTGAATACTTTGCCGCTTAGTATCGTGTTTTACCTTTCAGTGTGGCCGGTGGCGAAAAAATATTGCCATACTAATATATGAATTTAGACGTTGGACGTTGTGAACTACTGTTTCAGCATACATTTAAAGCTAATAGTTCAAAAGGCAATCTAACATACTGTTTTTTTTTTATATTAGATAATTCGATACTGTATTAAAGGCTTAAAGAATATAAATATTGTATTAAAGTTTCCGTCTTTTTTCGACCTGAAAAATGGACCAGTACAGAAATAAAACTGGTTCAGTCCAAGCTAAGAAGATGATTAATGTCGGAAACAAATAGAGCGCTACTTATTGCTACCGCCTAAACAGTGTTTTGCCTTTCCTTGCAAGGATTCGCTAAACGAAAAAGCTTCCCACAATACAATTCAATACGGTAATTGAATACTTTTTTCTTATAAGCTTGGCTCGCTATAATGACACTGACTGTAATTAGAGTTGTTTGTTTGCTTCCTTGCCCCTAACTGTGCTTAATTTTCGTTCCGTTTACAGCGCAAAACAACGAAAGCTCGCGAAGCTTGCAGCATCCTCGCACCGAATCGTGGGAGGCAAATCGATCCCAGCAAACAATACCAAAACATGGTCACGCGAACGGTTGAAGCCGTACTGCAGTTTGGGTGCTTTTATTTTCACTTCTTGCGCTTTGGTGACTTTCAATGGATCCGTTTTCGTTTCATTTGTAGCTGCCCGCCCCGCTACCTCCCTCGAGTGTGCCCGAGGAGAGGAGTGCACTGATTGCTTGTTATGGTTTTGCGTGTCTTGCGTGTTGCTTTTGGTAAACATTTATTATTTGTTTCTCTTCCTTTTGCTGCTCTTATCTATTTCCTTCGCTAGATTTGATGCACTGCGTAGCCGCTGGTTCGCTGGCATCCTTGTGCACCTTGGTGTGTCGCGCACGGTGACGTTTATCGTTAACGGGGATGGTTAGCGATTTCCCGGCCCAGCGCTACCTGCGTTTGGTGGTGGGCAAATCGAATGGAAAACAAACAAACATGCATGCGAGCTATGGCTGTGAATTCATGCATGCATGGGCGATAGCTGGAGACGGGTGTGTATGTGTGTTGAAGGAAAAATAAGTAGTGCAGTAAAATGTAGTGGCAAAAATTGCATTCGAATGCACGTGAAAGGTTACCTCGGTTGTCGCTGTGCAACGGCATTGGAAATAGGTGCGGTAGAGTCAATCGAATGGAAATTATTGTGCCGATTTTTCATGCAACGATAAGGAGATGCAGAAGAAAGGATTCTGTAGGACGTTCAGCATCAAACATTGGGAGGAACTTGAAAGGTGTGAGTCGTTTTAAAATCACACAAATAATGTACTATAATTTAATATAGTGAATGAAAGAAGAACTATGGTTACTGAGAGGCTCTTGGCATTTTGAAATGGTATGGTGATGTGAGGCTTTCGAATAGCTTATCAATTAAATGCTTAATGAAACTTCCCTCTAGCATACACATGGTACAACCAATAGTATAGTGTTTAACAAGACACATCGAACGATCAAACCTTGTTAAGCCCACCGCATCCAGGTGATTGTCATAACAACTCCGACAAACCTTGGAGAGAGTAAGAGCGAGAGAGAGAGAGAGAGAGAGAGAGAGAGAGAGAGAGCAAAACGGTAAGGTTCAACGCAAGGGATAAAAAGACGTTGCGGTTTGATTAGTTTCATCATTTCTTAATCGAAAGCAACTGCTACCATTCCCCGGGATTAGGCAGCCTAGGTACTCAGGGGCAGCTGAGTCAGCCCGACAGTATGCGCTACCGGTGCGCCACCGACTGCAGCAAAGGACCGTAAGCACACTTAAAAATATAAGCATTCTTAAAAAGTCGATTACTTGGAAACATCGATAAGTGATTGTAATTGAATCACTGCTTGAAGCAGTACCGGTGCAGTCTCGAATGCACGTATGGTTTCTTGGTGTCTCTCTCTCTTTATCTCTCTCTCGCTCTTTCTCTTTCTCTCTCTCTCTCTCTCTTTCTCCTGTGTAACAATAATCGGTTGTGATGGTGCCGAAATGGTGCGCAGGAGAAGTGCGAGTGTGTGCGCCCGAATGAAGATTATAGCATTCCAAAGCATGCCCGTGTGGGGTGGGGTTTGGCTGGGGCGTGCAAGGGCAAAGCGCCCGGCAAAGACGTGTGCTTTGCCGGATGCCAATGCACTACTTGTATCAAGTTGAAGAAACTCCCGGCCCTCCACACGCAAGGGGGTGCTCTGGGATGCTTCTTCAGCAAATCGCTCCCATCGACAGAGACGTAACCGGTAACGGTAACGTTTGCTCCCGGGATGGAAATGTGTTCTCGTTCAATCATTCTAACGCACACACACACACCAGCACACACCAGGTGGATCAGTGGCGACGACCGGGGGGAGGTAAAATTTTCGAAACCATAATTTTTCCTGTGACACTTCTGATCCGGATAACAATTTATGCAGCAGTAGAAGCGACCCTCTGAAGAACGGTTCACCCGTTGGTGCAGCGGATTGTGATGTGTACAATGTTGCTGTGCTTTTAATATGTATTTTTATCTCTCTCTCTCTCTCTCTCTCTCTCTCTCTCTCTCTCTCTTTCCCTCTTGTTGGTTTACCTCTTTGCAGGATTGTATCTCGCTTGCTCGCCGCTCACTGGCGTAGTCGTATTGGTGCCTCCGACGGTGCACCGACAATCAAGTCAACGTCAGGGTCGTCGGGGTGCATGATGCACTGTGCACGCTCATAGATCGATCGCTGTTGCGATGGTCCCCGAGACGGGAGCGTTTGCAACATACAAATGAATAAATTTGCAAATCAAAACCCCAACGCACACAAGCAGCACACCATAGTCCTGATATCCTGATCCATCACACAAAGGGTTTTGGCGAAGAAATTGCATTGCGCCCAGCGCCAAAACCGCGGGTTCCTAAGCTAGGCTAGGGTAGGGATTTTTCATCGAATAGTTTCGAAAAGCCAATAACAACGGCCGTCCGGCCGGGCTACAAGGCCATCATGTGTGAGTTTAGGGGGGGGGGGGGCACGGGGCACGGGCTACAAGCTGGCCCCGATGGACTTCACACAATAATTCGTGTCATCGCGTCACCCCGGCACGTACCGAGCGGTCGTTAGCTAGCCGAAACGCACGGCTCGAGTGGAAATCAGTGGAACGATGGACGCTGAAACATTCGCCATGCCCGCTGTTTCGCTCAATTGGCGCACGCACGTGTTGATAATGTTTGATACGCTTCCCGGGCGTGTCTCCCCAGTACCACCGCGAACCCACGGCTCGCAAGTACGGCTGGCGCGACTCGGTCCGTTATGAAGCGTAAAATAGGTACCGTGTGTGTACTGCGAGCCTGGCCAGTTTTGAGTTGGAAAGACTTTCAGCACCAACCGTCATCATTATGTCCGGGTGGGACAGGTTGCTACGTCACCGCTTGCATTGGTGGACACTGCAACTGCTGGTCTCGCTGCTTCGCAACGCTCGACAAAACCCATTTTCGAAGCGCACGTGGTTGTGCCGGGCAGCCGGGATGGTTTGGGGCAAAAATGATACCTAGTGGTCCCAATATCTAGCAGGAAGCAGATGGGCTGTCAGTATTTAAAACTCAAGCTTTAGGTAGATTACGGTGCCGGTATGGTATTGGGGAGGAGATTCGCACACGATAGAAGTAGCTACGGTTGTGTAGTTATTGGGGAAAGCGAGAGCAATTATGAACGGATATTAGAAAACTGTGTTTTCTATAAAAGATTTTAATCGTTTCTGTTCGTTTTTCCCTCTTAGCAAGACTTTATTATTGAATTTGATCGTGATAAGAAGATTGTAGCATATATTGCGCATCGTATGTTGGTTTTAAGAGACCCTAACTGTCTGTTAACGTTACAATGTCTAGCTACACGATAGCTGGCTATTAATTGTTTTTCTATTCCTTATTTTTCAGTCGCTGCTCTCCACTAGCTTAATGTTAATCTCCTTGTACCATTTGTAGAGCTCGCGGGGTACATCTCACTGTACAACTAGTTACATCACATTCTCATCACATCCTACCCCGCCAAACCACCTATCCAATCAAAGCCATGATACATCATTTCCCAATCGATATGTCTTGCATAATTGAGCTGAGCCCGAGACGTTCCGCGCCAAGCGTATCCCAACAGATAATCAGATTCGCCGCGAGTGGGAACAAGTAAATAGCCCGCAAGTGGGAACAAGTGAATAGCAATCGGAACGGGGTAGGATGGATGACGCCCAACACGAGGGGCTGCGACGCCAAGCACCTGGCATTCGCTGGTCCGGATGTAATCGATTGATCTGGCCCGGGCGCGATGGATTGGTTGTCTTCTGCGTGATGTACGCCTGCCCACCCTGTAGCGTTGGTGTCCCGGGGACGGGGTGTGAAAATACGTTCCGCTTCGTGGAAACCCGTTTACTACTACCGTGCTTTTCCGGCCCTGACAGACAGCCTTTTGGGCAAGGTGTTCGTGTGCCGTTCGCGTTGGCGTGCACGATGACTATCGGCACAGCCAGCCGGGTTGCAGCACGATCCGGTATATTTATTTGGTGACAGTTGCCTGTCAGTTTATATCGCGTCTATTTAATATCCACGTATCCTTTCATCGCAATTGGGGGTTCACGTGTAGCGTCGTACGGCTACGGGTCGGCCGCGCAAACCGTACCAAACCGTGGCGGATGGATGGTGAAAGCACTCGGCCACCCTTGGTTCTCGTCCGGGCTGCTCTCTTGGCTCTATCGCCAAATTGAGAAGACAAATCAATCGCAGCTTGCACTGACACGGCGGACGCGCGTCCGTTGCACATTTGCCTGCCCTTTCACGCTCGTTCAGCCATTGCCTGCCACTCAGCAACGCCACTCGAAAATTCGCACTGTGCTCGATTAATCGAAATTTCCATTCCACCCCCCTCGGTCCGCCCCAGTTTGACAGGTTGCGCTCTCTTGTCGGGTGTGCACAGTTTGATCGCCGTTCCAGGGGCCTTTCAAGGGGGTTTTGTGAGCTGACCTAATTGTGATGCCGCAGGGCTGACGGGGAGGAGAAAGCGTGGAGAGACCGCTCCGGTTGGTACCGACCTGTGTGCTGCTGGTGGTGGGTTTCGTATTCAGCACGCGTGTATGTTTTGAGATTGAGAAGCTCGGGCCGGTGCAGCACAAACGGGCGATGCGATCGCAAACGTTTGATCAGACTTACGGCGAATTACGGCGCTATCATTATTGTGCAAATTTCAATAGCATAAACAGTCGGGCGTAGAGGAGCGCACGCATCCGGCACGAGCACCGGATAGAAAAGCCAAAAGCACTTGTTTGAAAAGCGATATGGATGGCCTTCTCACAAGTAAGAAACAGTTAACAATACAAAGAAATTATACAATAGAAAACGGGTTTCGAATTGTAAATGGCGGTAAATTGATTATTATAATTATTATTTATTGGTAAAAAAGGCTTACCATAAAAAATGTAATAGCTGCTCCTGTAAGGTCAATTAATAAATACAATTTCAGCCAATGCACGAACAATCCGCAAAAGGGTAAGAAATAATGCACAAAAATGGCACCATTCACCAGTATGCGTTAAATAATAAATACGCTTAATTATTTGCTCCACTAGCCGACCATATTTTTATCACGGAAAGTGCATAATGCCAAACCGGACCACCCTCCTCATCTCTCCCTTCACCATGGTTCGTTTGGTATGTGCAATTTTTCACGCAATAAATTGATTTTTTCTTTCTTTCTTTAATCTGCCATCGGTTCGGAACCGTCCAGCAAACAAGGGACGAGTCGCATATCTTCCATCAATTGCCTCGCGCAAATGGAACTTCAATACGATCCATATTGAAGTGCAACGATTGTGATCGATATTTAAAATTCGTAGAACAACAGCAACAACAACTGTGCGCCACGGTACGATGAAGTTTGCGCAGTGAGCAGAACACGATTTTTAAATGAATGTTCCTGTAAAACGGGCAATTAATTGCAATAGAAATTATAATGGATCTGCACAGCAAAGTATTCTAAAGCAGTGAGCATTCATTATCGTTTAAACGACACTGGCAGAAAGTTTTGCATATAATTTGTGTAGCAGAAGAAATGCTGCATTTAATTGTCACTAAACGATTGCTGATTAGGTGAGCCTAATTTGCCGGCCGCCGCGAGACAAACTTCAGCGCGACAGTATCAGTGCCGTCCTTACGCTTTACCGTACGGTCCGCCAGATATCGGCCCGATATTGAGTTGATTAATCAAAGACTGAAAAGACCCGTCCCGTTGAATGGAAACAGTTTGCTGGCCTGGTCTGCCATAGTCCTGCACGGTGACATTCGGCGACGAACGAAATAATCGCTCCGATGGCGTCGCTTTTGAAAAGTTTGCTCGATTTCTATTATGAGCTAGCATTAATCATAACCTGTACCCCCCTGGAAACCCCCTTTTCGGCGATTGGAGTCGGTCGGGTTTGGAAGGGGGTAACTTTTTTCCGAATGCTTCCTCTTTGGACTGAGCTGTGCCTCCACCGCTTGGAGACTCGTTGGACAGGAAATTAACGAGACAATAAGTAAGTGCACGTGCTCTCGCTACGCTGGGAAGATCGTGACGGAGGAAGGCGAAGGATCCAACGCAGCTCGTACTGATTTTCTAACCCACTGAGCGGGTAAGGATGGCGCGCATATGCTATGCTCGGTGTAGCGAAAATTTTGTGCCAGATTGTTGCGTAAACACGGTGACGCAAAACAAATGCGCAAGCCCGGCGTCAATTGGGGAGGAGTGGGACACATTCTATTTCTCAAATTGCGCACCCCTGCCCGCTCGGTTGTGCTGAGAATTGCTGCATCAGGTGGATTTCGGGCCGAGGCTTGAGGGAGGAAGCTAGAAGCTGGGGGAGACATTAAGTTTGAAAAATGACTCTTCCTAATGAATAATTAACAACTGGTAGCTGTTGGTGGAAATTAATTGTTTGAAATCAACAATTACTTTCAATTGTCGCTTCCGCTGGCTGTGACTCTCTGGAATGTTTGGAAGAAAGCGGGTATGCTGGTTGCTACCTGGTTTTTAGTCTTTTTCATGATTCTAACTAGTTTTTCTTCATAGGATGACCATCGATGTTTGTAAGTGGTTCTCTTTATTGAAGACAATTGCTGCAATCAGCTGTATATTGGCTTCATATTTGATAAAAGATGATCCTTTCCGAGAGGCTACCAATACTTCCTAGCTTTTTGACAATGATATCCACATTGGTCGGTTAACCCAGAAACAAATAAAAATTTCGGGATTGAGATGACTGTGTGTGATCTATTGCTTCAATAAAGCGAATTGAAACAGGTAGTGCTATGGTGCATAGAGCATATGAAAGAACCTCTAAATACCATGTTCGAAATTACGTTTCCTTCCAAAAACTCCACGTATTGAAGATTCCGAAAATCATGATCGAAATGCATTCTCTTGCCATACGCCGCCCGATTGCGAATGCTATCTTTAGACTGAGAGAAACATAACATCACCTTCCCTTGTGTGTTTCCAGGAACCAATACAGGCCGGAAGTCTGAAACATGCTTCAACCGCACACATTTAATCATGCCTAAATGCTTGGTGACCCCCAACCATCCTGACCAACCGGTGCTGGTCGGCATGGTTAATGCATCCTCTCTGGTCATTTCCTACATACACAACGGTTGACGGTGTGCTGCGGTATTTAAATCAAAGTTAGGAAGCATTTCCTCGCAAACCCTCCGCATACATTCCGGTGCTAAATGTCAATTACTTGCAGGAGGACGGGTAAAGCGTTTGGGGAGTGCTACACTCCTGCAAACTGTCGCCATAGTTCGATGAGGTCAACTGGAGTACACTCTCGTGGTGACATCTCCGGTTCAAAGCAAGGCAGATAAAAGGAGTGGCGATGAAGATATGGTTTCGGTTTTCCGTAGCGTACTACCATGGTTTGTAGCCTGTGTGCACGCTATTGCTGGCGCCGTGTCCTGCTTTACCCTGTTGTAATCCTAACCCCTAAAAACATATGCACTTTTACGTATTCTAATGACTTCAATAATTAAAGAAGTCCTTCATGGGGATCGGGCTTGGCTTGGATTGGTTTGTGCTTCATCGGAGCCGGAACGGTCGTACCGATTGGCTGCCACAGCTGCAGGCGGACGTTGCGGTATGATGGAGTGCTTGCCGAGAACCCCCGGCAAGCAGAAATTAGTTTCACTTTGCCGGCTTGCCCGGCGTTGGGGCCAGTTGCAAAGCGAGTTTGTCTGTCTCCCTGCCGACAACTGAGGGATGCATGTTGGATGCTGTCGTACAACACCGCACGACTCTGCACACCGGTGCCCGGCGGGCGATTGACCGTACGACTTCGTACGCAGCCGGGCCGAGTGGGCCACCGGGCGGGCAAGAACATCCCGGTACCGGCCGAGAAACTACTGGTTTCCCTTTTTTACTTCTCTTTTTTCTCCGGTTTCCATGACCGCTTAAGGCCCGGATCGGGTGGCTAGCAAGGTAACCTTGCGGAAATGGAAAATATTAACACTCCACAGACATACACAGGCTCCTAAATTTGTCTTCCTTTGAGAGCATAATCGTCTCGCATGCTCCCTGTCCCCCGGGTGTCCAGGCTTGTACGGCCCATCCATTCGGATTTGTTCTTTTCTGCTTTGGAAATGCAATACACGCTGTTGAGAAATATCGGTCGTCGGTTTTGCATTCACCAGTCGGTAGGAGGCACGCTGCTGCTTACCGCTTCCTCGAACACCGCCGCCACCGTTCGAAAGCCGCCTGCAACTGCAAGTAGGCCAATGGTAGGAGTTTTATTATACGCACCGGACCATTTAGGCGATGGAGCTACCTCCACAAAACCGTCCGTGAAGCCCTCCAATTGCTTAGAAATTTGTTGTTTTAATTCCTGCACACGAGCCGTGAACTCGAGCTCGGTGTACGGTGCAGTCTGTGCAGCAGGCGGGTACGGTACAGGAATGCTCGGATTTCTGACTTTTCCAAAAGCAAAGCGGATAAGTGGGATTAGCATTAGTCTCGCAGTGAGGGAATTTAGGATTTAAAGTGATTTTTTTTGCTTCCCCCTGCTAGCCTGCTCGTTCGACCGTCTGCCCGAGCCGGCCACCGGTCGTGTGGTTTTGTGTCCCCTGTGGCTGCGGCCCTCCCAGCGCACCGTAGGGCAGGGATGAATTATACGGCCAGTTTGGTTTAACCAGTAAGCTCGGGCTATAATGATACGTGTACGGTTTGATGGGGTATTGTGTTGCAGTTGCCGCGGGGGAAGAACTCAAATCCAAGGGAATGGCTAAGGCTGAGCGAATTGTTTTGGTACGACTTGCAGGGCGCACAGAGCGAAACTAGACACACTGAAGTGTGCTGTGGATGAGTGTTTTCGAGAGGAAATGAAATAATTTTGGTTTTTTTTCAATTTTTGCATTCGGAACGTCTGTTAGGATCAGGTGCGGTTTGGTCGGCGTGAAGTGCGAGAAGTTGGGTTGGCTCCTTGCTTGCCTGGACAGGTGCACTGTGTGTGTTTTTCAATTAACTTATGCATTTTTGAAAACATAAGCCCATTTCTAGCTCTGCCATGCCGATTCCGGGCTGTCATTGGATTAGGGTAAATAGAGGACTTTTGTTTGTTTCAAAGCCAATTGTTTACATGCTGTAGAATAGTTGTTCGTATATGGATTATCAGGGAAAGGGCGTAACAGTAACTTACAATCCTAGACCCAAGCAATGGTTAGTAAAGTTCATAAAAGTTTGAATCAATTGTCGGATTAATGGATTGCAAATTGCTCATGAAACATATTATCCGGGACTATCAAGTATCCGAAGTTGCAATGCACCGACCTGCAGGATTTTACAGAAAATGCAAAACCTTAAAAACCATCCATGGAAATGAGTATCCATCAAACTAATAAGACTTCCCAAGAAAGTAGTTGATTTATTCATTGTCAGCTTGTTTTGCCTTAATTTATTCTTCTCATTTTACACCCACGGGGACGGTGGAATTCCATTAAACAGCTGATCGTACTCATTTTCTTTCGTTGGACATTTTTTAACGTCATTTCAACCCCAATTATGGTCAGCGAAATGAGGCTGCTAAATACTTTCCCTCAACTTGGGTGCGCACCATTTTTTTTAGTCGCATCCCTTCACCGATGATTCAATATTTCACCTCCGTAACGCAACGTAACATGCATTGACCCTTCGGCTCTTAGCCCAAGACAGTGGCGGTCAAGTCCGATATAATTTCATCATTTTTAATTTTGCTCTCGTTCAGCGCTTCTTCCCGGTTGGCTGATGCGGCATTGGGGTTAAAAAGTTTTCCCCTGTCGGTCACTAGTTTTTGCACGTGTAAATGGGGGAAACAAAACACGAGCAGCACAACAACAGCAGCAACAACAACAACAGCAACGACAACATTACCAACGACAGCAATTGGCAGAACCCTTCAATATTTTCCACGTAGCGCGGTCGGGATGGAGATCCTCCCGAGCGTTTCGCTAAGCCGCACACCCCACGATAGCTTTTCCCCCGAATCCATCGGAAACCCTTTGGAGAGAAATTCCACCCTTCAGACTCGGTCGGTGACGTCGTTCGAGCCGTGGTACGGGTCAGGTTCGGTTTTACGCTTCCCCAACAGAATGTGGCCTTTTTTTTGTTGTTTGGTTCCTAAACCCACCGGAAACCTGCCGTCACGCAATTCGTTTTACGTTCGTTTTGAAAAACCACTCTGCGGAAAACCCATTAACTCACCACTTAACGCAAACTCTTTTTATGTGTCCCTTTTTTGTGTGGTCCCTGGACTTGTGTTTCTGTCGGGGTTTTTTTGCTGCTGCTGCTGCTGCTGCGGCCGTAGTTTGTCTCTTTGGAAAGTTTCTGGCCGGCCCGGGAGCGCTCGTGGGTGGAACGCTCTTTTGTCCTTCGATAGCTGACTAACGCTGACTGTTTTCTTTCCCGTCATAATTGGTTACTTCCTATCGGACAATCAGGCGCGCTAGGTCAGGTGAGAAGCGGGCGGCACACAATAGGGTGCAGTTTTTGCACTTCGGAGTCTGTTGCTTTCACTGTCCATCAATTTCTTTCCCATTCGGCATTGATCGTTTCAGGCGAAACGGGGGTGCAATGGGAAGTGGCGAGAATTATTAGGAATTGAGAGAAAGTTAAAACATGGAAATGTCTGCATGGCTTATGCTTTTGTTTGTAGGCAATTATGGCTGTCATGCATCAAGTAGAAAACTGATTAGTTTTTAGTAAAAATATTAAATTTATTTCTATCCAATAAGAGGAAATCAGTAGCTGCAAAGGATTTATTCTACTCAACCATTCCATTGATGCATGCCCATGCAGGTGACGTATTCGCAGAGCGAATGCCTTTCTCATGTTTATCTTCCTAGAATTAAACCTATAAACCATTTAACGAGCTAGTTCTCTAGGTATCTCCCGTCGCTGATCTCGGTAACAACAATTACTTGCCCTCGTTTCATGACCTGCCTCTATTGAGTTGTTATTCCGTCGACGTGCCAAGTCCAAGCAAATCTGTCAGTACGAACGTCATTCTCTACCAGACGGGCTCTCTCTCTCTCTCTCTCTCTCTCTCTCTCTTTCTCTCTCTCTTTCTCTCTCGGGATCGTTCGGACGAGATAATTCACCGTCAATTTCGGGTTGCTCTCGTCGGTGTTGCGATAACGTAAGTTCATTCGATGCTGTACAGCAATCAAAGGTTATGATAAAATGCAAACAAATAGCAAGTTGTTTGCAATCAAGCATCAAAACATTAAGAAAAAAAAAAATACTACCATGCTTTAGTGTTAACTTTTTTGTGTCAACGTTTAGCCGTTCGTCCTCATTTGCCTTAAATGTCAAACTTATTTCGATAAAACAGAAGCGTACATAAACCCCATCATCGAGATGAGATGTGTACGTTTGGTCGTTTTGCTAAAACAGTTGTCGCACGAGTTGTGTTGTTTTTCCCCCCGGACCCGGAATGACTGTGCGCATGGTCATTGGCACATAGGTCGGCATTTGTTTATCTTCCTTTCTTCGATTCACTCGAGATTGGGTGTTACTGTGCTATGTTGTGTTGTTTTTTTTCTGTTTTCGTTTCTCCCTTTTGTTGCAGGGAGGATAGATGAACACTAGTTCGGGTGTCAGTTTTTCCGCCCCGGGATGATTGAGAAAGTATTCAACAAAATACACTTGGTGAGAGAACATCGAGTCGGTTCGGATGCGGTGAGTGGACACGAAGTGAAAATCCTTTACGCGTGGCCGTATACTCTCATCTCACAGATGCAAACGTGTTGGTGGTAACGTATGGTGTGGTTGGAGGTGGTTTAAACTCTTTGAGCGAATTGAAAAATTGAAATATAACATCATTTTGGGAGGTATACAACGATATTTTTATGATTTTGTTTGCTTGGAATAATGCTTTGTTTTTTTTTTTATTAATAAATAATGAAATAAGAGTTTCATAGTGAATGAAAACGTAATGAAATAAGCAGAATTGGACAAAAATAAGACTATTAGTATCCAAAATTGTAATAACAAACTTTTGATTTTTTTCTAAGAATTATTACATTGACGTGTAATGGTTGAATAGCATAAACAGATAATAGAATGCATTAAAGGCCTAAATTTAAACAATTCTGTTCCCTATAATGCCATAAAACAACGGAATCATACGACGGATCAAGATTATTGGTAAAATAAACATTTACGACCGGGTGTGCACCAAATGCCCAAATGGCCAAAAAAGAACTAATTTTATAATATTTCATATGTTGATTCTTATGTTAATACAAGCACTGAGAAATAGTAGCACCAGCTTCTCACCAGCCACCCTGAGTCGCTTTTGCTTACCTTCATTCACTCACCGTCGCGAAAGCATCATCTCACATTCTCATCTCACGGCAACGTTTACTCTCCCTGTTCAGCGCCACGACACCACGTTCGGTTCGCTCGGTTCACATGGCAAAAGTACGAGGCGAGGAATATTTGCCGAAGCTGAGCGAGATCCTTTCGGAGACACTAAACAAAAACAGAAAGAGCAGAAAAAGAACATCCAGCCTCCCGAATCGGATGAACGCGTGCTCGACGCGGATGCTGGAACGGTCGCCAGTTTGGCAACATCCCGCGTCGGTGTAACAGGCCCACTGGGTAGGAGTGTCGTTATCGGTCATTTATCGGTTTGACGTACGTGCCGTGATCTTTTGCGAAGGTACGTTCGGTACTGCCGTGTTCCATGATCCGCGCACTGTGATGTAGTATTGACCTAGTGAAAGAGTAGCAAAGCAAAAAAACTAAACAAAAAGTCTCACTCGGTGCATTTGGTAGATCGTAGAGGAGATGTAGTTAGGCCGGGATACAGTTTCGGAGCGTCCAGATGTGTGTGCATGTGCATTGGTTTAAACACTAAAAAGATTAATATTCTGCCTGAAAACACTAATCTGGTACTCATGGACAAAACTCCAATGGAATTGAACATCCATTCCCTCACTGTCACTGATAGTTTAGACGAGGAAAGTGGCAGACCCTAAAACAGTACACGTGGCAGTGTCGAAAGGCCAGTTTTTTTTTAACAGTTTCGACGATGAAGTACCTCTTGGTCCGTGGCTGAAATCTGCACTGCGATACGTTGCGTAATACGGGACGTTACACATTCCAGACTATCATCACTGGAGCTGGCTCCTCCGAGCACCAGCACCGAGCTAAGGATAATTCAATCAGCTTCGGGTCGGAGAGCTGTAAAAAATTGAAATCAATACCCACCCGAACAGGAGGGAAGGGCGTCTACGTTTGGCGTGGCGGGTGGTTAGATTCGGCACCAGCACCGCTCGCCACGGAACCGCGGCGCATTATCATTATCAGCGTTTCGTCTGTAGGTACGCGCTGTAGCTTTTCCCTTTAGGCTGTTTTGCCTGGGCACACTCTCACCCTGCACGCAGCATTCGCGCTGTTATCGTTCGTTTCCGATCGTGAAAACTTTGCTCCAAAAATAATAAACCATAAACGGTGGCCGTAGCACGGTGGCAGCCAAACAGGCAGCAGCCGGGCGGTTCGACAACGATACCGAAACCCGGTGCCGGTGCCCCGAGCGCTGGTGAAGGAGAAGATAAAATAAAAATAATCACACTTCCAGCTGGCGGGCCAGCAGGGACAGGGTGGGGACAAGGGGCACGGTCGTTAACAGGCATCCGGCAGGCATCTCCGAGGCGGTCGCACGGAACGGAATTTTCAGCCATTCCGTACAAAACAAGATTTGGGCAGGGCATTTGTTTGCCAGATGGGTAGGTAGGAGGGAGGGTTGGGGGGGGGGGGGGTTGAATGGGAATGACTTTTCTTTTATGTAAAGTGCGATTCGCTTTCCTCGGTGTGGCTGTGCAAATAAAATCTGCCAGTTTTTGGATGGAATTTGTAATGGAAGCTAAGCGTGAGAGATTTAGAGCAACACGCAAAGTTTTCGAAAGCTCAGCTCTGTATACTGAATACACAATGTTTCGAGATATTTATTTGTGTGTATTCCTGCATGTTTCTGCATAAGCTTGTATAATCCTTTTCATCCCTCAGAGTGTCATTCCAGGCTTTATTCTTGCTAAAACGCTTAAGCTAAACATATGCTGTGACAGATGCGTTCGGTGACGGCTCGAAAAGTGAACCGGAAGTGTGAGTGTCGTCTTCCAAGCGTGTGAATGTGTTTGTGCGTGTGTGAGCGTTTCACGGCTGGATTATTGTGCGTTGGTACTGTGAAGTGGAGCAAAATAGGAAAACGTAAGTGTTGCCACCAAACGGCACAACGCTGACAGATCCAAGCGCGCGCGAGAGTGTGTGAGTGCATTGTTAGTGCTGTATGTGTGCTGTGTGCTGTGTGCTGTGTGTGTGTGTAGAGCAGCTGCAAAAAGGGGTGACGTCCTTTGACGTTCAAAATCGCGGAATGTCAATCTAGTTCGGGCTCAGCGACTGAAACGCTGCTCTTGTATAGATAACCCCCGTGCAGGAAGCAAGGCTAGCCTGATACCCTTTTTCTTCCAAACGCGTGTGTTTGTCAGTGTCTGATTGTGTGTAGCTAAAAAAAAGGAATAAGAAACAGGTGAAGTGAAGACAGGCGTAAGGAAAAACGGAAAAACACAACCTAGCATAGTGGTAGTGGTGGCTATTTCTTTAACAGATATCGTTCAGTGACGGCAGCGATTACACTTTAAAGCACTCAAGCGCCCAGGCCACTCACGAAATACTTCGAAAGTAGATGGTTTCTCCAGCAGCAGCAACATCAGCAGTAGCAGCAGCAGCGGTTGAACTAGCAGCGGAACCAGAACTAGGTCAGCTATTTTTATCAACATTCTTCTCGCTCGCCCTAACCTCCGGGAAGGCTATATTTTATTCTATGTTTTCTATTTTCTTGATTGTTTTTTATGTGTGTGAGCAATTTGAATTCAAATCCTATGCGCAACTCACCTTTAAAGTACACCTTGGACTACCCACCGCACAGTGCTGCAAGTGGTCGAGGGGCCTGGCGGCGATTAAAACCCGGTTGTGACATTCTCCGAAAGGATTAATGCCCTCGAGGGAGATCCGATTTTGGAGTCTTCCTGCACCAGTGCAGCAGTAACCTTGGTTCGGGCTGTAGGAGAAAGGTTGCCCCTTAGATGACTATTCACAAAGATGTAACCCCAGTAAGCGTGGAGCTAGACGACAGTTTTTGCATACCAAGAAGAAGTCCCACGGTGTAGAAGGGTTGGGCGAGACAAAATTAGCATCACAAGTAGTGAACTATGCGTTGTACACGACCTGACCTGTGAGTCTTTTCCGCAGGAAGGAGCGAGAAGAGGCAGAGCTCAGCCACGGGGCAGCTGTTGCTGTGGCGAACGATTCATCTCGGTGGCAGCGGCTTCTAGGAGGCACCGGCGACACCACACCATTTCACCGGCTCATTAAGCCCGGCTTGCCGTTCTGGCCTTGGCAAGAGCTGGCCCTAGATCTCAAGCATTGCAGGGTGCGCCTTTTGTTTGCGCCGTACGACCGGTAACGAAGCGAGGCGAACTAGTCGGCAGTTACTGGTAAAGCCATAATCACTCCTTTGTTGCTGGGACGGTGCTCACCGCGCACGCCGCTCCGTTGATGCCGGCTTCATTCACTTCCTGGAGCCTGGTGGCCTTTGTAGCGCTTTCTTCCAGGGCGGGCGTTGCGTCCTGGAGCCCCGGGGGCGGGCAAAGCATCACCCCACCCAAGGGGCCTTTAAATGTGTCGGTTTTACCAGTTTTGCTTACCTAATTAAACGCAAGATCGGTCGGACAGGCAGCAGCTTTCCAGCGGTACTTCTGGGACGGGTCAACAATGGATCGAGGGATTACGCTGACGCGAACCTGTAATTAGACGGCTAGCGGATGGGTAGGGTTGGGGGGCATGCGGCTGTCATCGGTAGACTCTGGACTCGGTCGATTGATAAGTAGCAAATGACTTTGCGGTTCCGCATGGCAAGTACGGCGGCAAGTTGGCTGATCCGTACCATTAGCGTGCCTGATGATGGTTGGATTAAACAGCAATTTGCCGTTGTTTGTGGTTTGCTGGTGCTGGTTAGGCGAGCTGCAGAAGCAACACCGCCACCGCTAAGCGAAAACAATAAACGACTACCACGGGAAGGAACTGAAAATTGCAAAGCGCGTGCAAGATGAAGTTATAATTCGTGGAATTGTGCTCTCCTGCTTCTTTCTGTCACGTTTGTGGTTACATTTGTACCTTGACCTTTATCTAGCGAGCTAGATCTTCAGAAAGTTTTGCACGGCCACGTGGTTTCATTCGAGCACTTCTAGGAAGCTGTGAAGCCTTTCGAGAAAGGAATGCGAATGTTTTTGGTTAGCAAAAATGTAAATAAATGTAACGTCAAACACGTTACATAAAACCGGGCTCTAATGGTCGGCCAGCCAAAAGGGAATGCATTAAACGTAATGAGCCACCTGCTCGCATAATCTGGCTAGGGCTTTGTCCGGCCCGTTTATACGGCTACGGTGGTTATATTTAAAATTTAAATATAACCTTCACCTGAATTGCTGCTAGAGCCGAATGAATAATTGTGCAGTTTTTTTTTTGCGCTCCAGGTTTCGCTCCTTTTACCTCTCTTTCGTCTGTTTTCGCCCAAGTGAGCTTTTGCAACGTGATTTATTATACGAAAACCTTTTTTTATGCAAAAAAAGCTACCCTAACAACGAACGGTGCAGTAGGATGACGTGAAGGAAAGCGTTAACTGCTCTTCCAACACCTTCACTTTCAAGGCTTTTTGTTCAGGTTGACCCACATCCTTACCGGGGATTTTC
>AXCO02005195.1:0-15216 GCA_000473525.2 Anopheles melas | reverse complement strand
CAGCAGCAGCAGCAGCAGCAGCAGCACCAACAGCAGCAGCAGGAACAGCTAATGCTTGCCTCGATGCCCCACCGGCGCACGCTCGAACGCACCGCGGTCAGACCGATCCCGAACGGTGCCACCATGGCGTACGGCGTCGATCCGAAGCTGCTGCTGGACGGCGGTCAGCCGACCGTCGATTGCCGCCAGTCGTCGATACGGCGTACGCGGCGCGGTTCCGGCTCCGTCCCAGGCAGCCCACGGATAGGTCGTGGACCCAGCAGTGAGTTCCTTCAGCAGCAGCAGCAGCAGCAGGGCGTAACCGTTGCCCGCTCGCCGATGCCGATGCGTGCGGCCGGGATGAAGCGATCGGCCGCGACAAGGCTGGGCCGGGCCGAGAACATGTCCTCGGGCAGCTTGAACAGTATTGAGGTATGAGAATGGCCGACCGGCGCCGTCCCGACCGCCGCCGACGGCGCAACCACCGGCGCGTCCTCCTCATCCACCATCCACCGCAAGCGGCGCAGCAAGCGTGCGTTCAAGCTGCTGTATCTGGTGCGCCGGCACCATGCTAGGAAGCCACGCCAGCTGCCCCAGCAGGACGTGGAGCACCACTGCCAGAAGCAGGCGTTCTACGAGCGGGCGAACGGGTACCGGCTAATATCCTGAGTGTCACCGTTCGAGCTGCTGCTCTCCGTGCTGCACGATCTGGTGGTTAGCGTTTAGAGAGGGTTAGAGCGGGTTTACGGGGTTCGCGCCCCTTTTACATGTTTTGTTTCTACCACATCCGTCCATGAGTTGTCTGTATACATCCTGTTTCTGTTAGAGTTAGAGAGGGGCGAGGGTTTTAGCAAGGTTAAGTTAGAGCTAGATCGTATGAGGAAGGGGTGCCGCTGCTGTACTTAAATCTCTATTTTTCGTTTAGTTCGATGTACCTTTCGCTTTCCATTTGAAAGGCACCCCTGGCCCAGCCCCGGGTACAGTGGGTCGGTGCGTAATTGTAAATAAGGCTCCTCGTTTGGAACGGGGCGTGAACGCTATACTTAGGCTATACCGGAGGGAAACTACTGTTAACAGCTGTGTGTGTAGGGATTTTGCAGAGCAGCGAAGACAAAAGACACACTAACGCGCGGCGAGCAGTGAATGTGCTACTTAACGTATAACTACTATTGCTATTAATACGGCTATTAATACTACTACTACTACTACTACTACTACTACTACCACCACAGATACTTAACGTACACACATTAGATAATCACACCAACAAACAACACAATCAGGAGTCCGAAATGTAACGGTCTCGGCCTGCATGCTGGATGGTTAGCAATGCAATGCGCCTAAAGCTATGCAATGTGTTAGAATCTGTGCTGTTTGGCACATAGTTTAAAAAGCGGTTCAAAACTAGCTTTTCATGATTTTGGTAGTTCAAAGGTAAGATTAAATTGCAATGTAACGATAACAAATTGCATACATTTAGGCGCTTTGCCGCGTGGAAGGTATGCAATTGCAACAGCAAGGGACGCCGTGATCCTTCCGTACACATTAGCGTCACCATAGTAACACACGCAAACACAAACAAAAACAAACACTATTTAAAAGTAGCACAGATGTATATGTATGTGTAACAAATTTGAAAGGCGAATCAAAAAGGCGGGAAGAAACGGAAGGAGCACAATAGGGAATAATAGTGAGATGTTTACTGAGCTTTTTTTTTTTAACTGACTGATGGGCACTGATTAATCATTAGCGAAATATACATGTATGAGGTTAGGATAGGGAACGAGTGGGGGGAGGGAGTGCTAACAATTTCCTGGCACGTTTGACAGAGCGCGCACGGCCAGCAGTCTGCTATACAAATGTGTGTAAATTATTTATTTAACCGCTAGTGGAAGGACACCAGCGCACAGCAGCAAACGAGCGATAGTATTTTAGATGTGTTAGATGCGCGGAAACCCATACGAGGTTCCATTGTATTCCAGATCGAACGTTTCGAACAGACAGAGAGAAAGAGAAAGCTAGAGAGAGAGAGAGAGCTAAGGAGTCGAACCGGTTTGCCATTTAGCATGTTTTGGAGAACGTTTGTTTTGCGTTGTTTATAGTTTTGTTCTTTAGCAAAAGAAGCTCGAAAAAGGCCGAATGTAGGCGCCTTGTAGGATTGTAAATAACGAAGAGGAATAGTTAAAGGACACTGAAGAAAACTAGGGTAGATAACACCTCCATCTACTTACAAACGGTAGTAGCCTGAGCAGTTATTAACGAACCAATTGGATGTACGTGTATATTTTGTGTAACAAGTAGAGAGAAAAGGCACAACAACAAAAAAACGGCGGAAAAAGCGCGGAAATCCACCCAATCAAATCATAATTCCAGCATCATCATCTGCGTGTCCATTTTTTGTTTGTTTGTTTGTTTCTACTTGATCAGCGCTTCGCAAATGTACGTTTAGTGCACTAGGATGAGGGAGATAGATGATCGCATAACGACGATTGGCATGTGTGCGTGTGTGCGTGTCTTTTTGTTTTGGGGGGTGTGCTTACTTACGTTTGCTTCTACGTTCCCCGTAGCTCAAAAGGCGCTTGAAGCGTAAGCGAAACACAACGGCGAAGAAACACCTGTAAGAAATGGCGAAACAATTAAAGAAAACCCGTGAAAAGAATGCAAATTGTGTGTTGATTATTTGTATGCGCTGAGCAGAATGGAAAGAAATTGAAGAGCAATGGTATCGGGTAAGAATTTTAAAAAGAGAAAGTAAATGTATCTCATCCCGCAATTTCCTTCATTCACCGACGCATCCCATAGAAGGAGAAAGAAAAAAAAACAACAACAACAAAAAGCGAATCGGTTTTGACCCCGTACGCGATACGGGAACAAGTAACAGGAGCGCAGGAATCTGTGCAGGTAGCACCACGCGTCACACGACACACTAATTTCGGGCGAATGAAAGAGACAGCACGGTGTACGCGATCGATCATGTGCTCCTGTTACAAACGTAGCAGAATGTTAGTGTCGGCAGAACGGTGTGCCGTGTGCGTATCGCGCTGCGTGCTACCTACCGACATGCATGCTCTCCTGGTACAAGCAGTCGAAAAGGTTGTGTCAGCGCAAATCGGTTTTTTTTTCGTTTTTTTTCTGTTTTCCTCTCTGGGATGCGTCGGCGAATGAGGGACGTCGTTGCGCGATAAAGTTTTTTTTACATTTTCATTTCATTTCATTTATTAATTCAATATCCGCCATCAAGGCTAAATTTCTCAAGGCTTCAAGGCTTTTCTTTCTCATTTTCAGTTTCTTACCCGTTAATATTGATCAATTTCATGTGCGTTGTTTTGCAACATGGCGAATCTTGTTGTCGCGACCGGGATGTATGATCCTGCTCGATGCACATTGTGTTCGGTGTTCGATAACGGATGTGGTGAATGTTCGCCGTGGTGAATATAAGACACAGTGTTTTTTGCTGTGATGGTTTGTGTCTTCGCTAACTGGTATAGTGATGTGCAAACATTGGTATGATGGAGAAGATTAATAAATAAAATTGTAAAATTATCAAAAACAAACACGAATAAACGGAAACGAAATAACAAGCATTTGTATATTGTGGAAAAATAGTTTGATCAATATTTAAATTCTGACATCTATTACTTACTGAATCATTCAATATCCACCATCGAATTACCTTTCCGTAAACGAACAAACACGCAGATTGGTTTCTTTTTTAAATAGAATTTACATTACATATATTTCTTTTCTTTTTTTCTGTCATTTTCACAGGGTTTTTTTTTTTCTTGTTTTGTGTTGTTTTGGTTGCTTGTTGCTGGTTTTATACACACATTTAGTTTAAAATATACATCGTTTCTCGTCCTACTATCCACCACCCGCCTGTTACACACACACACACACACGCTCCACACTACATCATTACCAAAATCAATCGGCCCTCGGTTGTGTTTGCATGTATGTATGCGTGTGTGTGTGTGTGTGTGGGTGTGGTTTGGTTGATTTCAATCACTCTTTTCCTGGGTCATCGGCCATCCGATTCCGTTCCCAGCAGCGCAATGTATGCGATTTCCTCCACCCTCTTCTTTCAACGCTACATTCTGGTTACAATGTTTCTTCAAACCCTTTTGGCTCTTTTCTTCAATCAGCTTCTGCTTTGCTTCCTTCCTTGCTGTTTGAAATGTTTTTAAATGTCTTAACAGTTGGTAACTTTCACTGAACGGCATATCGTTTCGGTTCAATTTTTGTTTTTCTGTTGGTTTTTTCTTCTCTAAAACAATCTCTCGCTCTCATCTAGTAATTTTGTGCACGGGAAGCGTTCTTTCCCTTCCCTTGCTTTCTGTTTGTGTCTTTTTTATTTGTGTTTGTGTGTTAAAAATAGCACTGGCACTGGAATATTTAACTGTATGCTCTTTTACATTTTTGTTTTCTGCTGCTATTAATCGGTGTGTGTGTGTGTGTGTGTGTGTGTGTTTAACGTTTCGTTTGTTTAATCTACTTATCAACGCGTTTGTGTAATTATGCCTCTTTCTTATCATTCTTCTCAACACACACAGACACACACTTGCGTAAATGTATGTTATTGCCTTCCCATTTGTATATCAACCAAATGGGAAAGCTTACTTCAAGCACCTGCAAGAATTTAAAGTAACACAAAGAAAAAACAACAACTTCAAAAAGCATGTTTAGTCAAGATATGGAAGGAAATAAAGACAAAATTACAGAGCCATCGCGTAGGGTTTGCTACTAACAGTCCATTCCTCAGACCTCCTTAGTCTTAGTGGTAGAAGTATTTGTGTGTGTGTGTGTGTTTTTTTTCGTAAAAAATCGATATCATCATACCTGTTTTCCTACACCACCACTTACGTCACAAATTGCATAGATGGGTTGAGTTTTCCTTCTTTTTGTAGCAGTAGGAAAGGAAAGGGTGCATTTAAGTGCAATTTTGGAAATCACAGAATTTTGTTTTTCTTTTCATTTTGTTTGTTTTGTTCGTTTGCTCTTTTTACGTGCAGCTTCTTTCTACTTTAACATGTTTTATTTAAAGTTTTCTTTGTTTGTCTGTAGTTTTCACTCTCACTCTCTTTTTTTTCTAATTTTTATTTCCATTTCTTCCGGCCACATTGTGATGGGTTGTTCTATTTGTGTTGTGTTGATTTTTGTTTTGCGCTTCTACGTTCGGTTTTGTTGGCATGTTATAGCTAGTGAGTCTTGCATAAAGCACCGTAAAAAAATGTTATTTCAATCGTTGTGAACGCAAAAAGCAAACCGAATTGCCACATTTGCTTCGAACAAAACCAATCTTCTTTTCGATTTTGTACAGCGGTACGGGGTACCGCTGTTATAGATGTGAACAACAATCGACGAAAACGATTGAACAGCCAGAGTGGCTCAGTAGGCCATAAAGTTCAACAGTAGCATTTGCGTGTGTGCAACGAATTATAGTTGAGTGTGTAGTAGTAGCCTGTGCAATCACACGCTGCATGCATAAAACTGGTTTTCGTTGTTTTTGAGCCGTGCGAAGGCTTGGATGCGTTGTGATCGGTTAAAATCGTGCTGCTTCCCCAACAAAAGCGCTGTTAAAATCTGTTCTGTTCAGTAATCGATGTGTGTTGCAATATGTTTGTTTGTTTGTTAAAAGCTGTTCGATGTGTGCGTGTTTTTCTTCTTCTTCTTATTCTTCTTCTTCTTTGCTGTGCTGTGTGGTTGACCGTAGCGTTCAATCACAGAATTGACCGAATTTAGCTGTTTTTTTTTAATGTTTATTAACTTTTCCTAGTCAGCTTCACTAACCACGAGTGAGAGTTTTTGAGCAAAATGGATATTTGTCTTTTTTTTTAATTTATATAAGTGCAGTAAAATGAAGCCTAGCTCTAGTGTAAACAGTGTAAACAAATGTGCTAAACCAATAAGCGGACCATTGTTTCAACCATCCACCAATTAACATACAAAAACGTAGCCATTTTTGCTCAACATAAGCAAAAGAAATGAAAAAAAAAGGAAAACTATTGGCAGTAAAAAAAAACATTTCACTCACAGTGAGTAGTGTTGTTATACGTGCACTTTCTGTTTTACTTCTTGCTATGCTTTCGTCGTGTTTCCTGCTCTTTTTTGCTTCTTACGTTTTCATATCTTTTGTCAATTTCTAATCGACTTGTTGTTTGTTTTTTTTTCTGTTGTTGTTGTTGTAACATTTCATCATAGTGTATATGTCTTTCATGCTTTCTGCTTGCCTTTCGCGTTTCGCATCTTCTTATAAGATATAATCACATTAAAAACTAACAGTGAAAAACATTTATATTTTATTTTATGTTTGTTGCTGTGGGCTGGCTGGCCGGCTGTCTGAGCGTGAGTGTGTGTTGTTTTGAGTTGTCATTTCTCTTTACATTTTACTGTTTGTGTATGTTGGTTTAAAAGCAAATATTTGACTTCCTCTCATTTACCATCCTTTTGCCATTTCCTCAAAATCTCGGTTGATTATTCCTGCTTTGTTTATGTTCATGTTTGCTGCGATCGGATAAAACAATCTCTGCGTTTGTGTGTGTTGCGTTTCCTGCTTCCTGCAAGCTTCGTGTGTACTGCTGCTGCGCAGACGCCTTACATTAACATACCATTCGCACGCCACCACACGCTTGTCTCGGCAATTATAACGATTACTTAATTTGCATTAATTAATTATAATGATGTGTATAATATATACTTTCGATAATTCCATTTATAAATATATCCATACTATTCCAATACGCAGCGCACATCACTTAAAACCACAAACACACACACACACACACACACACACACACACACACACACACACACAGAGCCACGTAATGCGTAAAAAGTAAGGAGGTGTTTCATTATCAAAATGGTTAATGGTGGTGATTGCTGCTGTTGCTGCCGGGACAGGAAGAGAAGAGCGTAAAAGCTGCTTCCCATTCGCGACGGTAGGTGTTGAAGAAAGTGTATGTGTATGTGTGTGTGTTTCGATATAAATGTTTTAATTAGAATACAATAAAGCAATAATTAATTCCTCTAATATCCATTGGTAGGATAACATCGAACGATCAACGTAATGGACAGGAAAAAACAAACAAAAAAATCACGCAAACATTTTAAAGTTAAACAAACATACAAAACAAGTAATAAACTCCATTTGAAAACCAGTTTCAGAGGGTTTTTTTTGTGAAATTTAGCTAGTTAATTGTGTACGTAAAAGTTACAATAAGTAAACGCTATACTATCGCAAGGCGACGGGGTGTAATAGTTTTCACTAAACAAAGCCCATTTAAAGCTCGTTGATCCGTCTCAAACGTCAACGTGTTGAATTAAAAACAACATAAAATACAGAATAATCTAAGCCGAGTGTTTTTATGCTGCTTAGTAAACGCAGACCCCCCCCCCCCCACCCAACCCTTAGGGTATTAATTGTGTAGTGTCTTAAAAAAACAGTGTCTTATTGGAAACGAATGCTTTCTCTGCTTATTGGATTGTAGTTAAACTAACGAGCATTTCGTTTTTCGTATTGGACTTTGTTCCATGGATGGCACGCGTGTTAGATCAAACGGGTACTGTGAAACGCAACTAAAATTAACTTAATATAGAACATTAGCTCGTATGAGTGTGTGGGCGTGTGTGAGTGTGTGTTATACAGAAAAGTGAAATGCATCTGCATTATGACAAACTTACACACTACTAATCGCATTTAGCACAACGAAACGAATGGACCTGCTGCTGCACACTCTTCCGTACGAACGAGCTTGCATGGTGGAGCCGGACCGGGTAGTCCGGACTCCTAGTACAGCTTGCTTTATCTGCTTTGCTCGCTTGCTTTGTTTAATTGCGCGTCATTTCCGTTGCCGTCTTCTTTTGCTTTGCTCTTCTTCTTCTTTTTATTTTTGTATGTTGTTGCTTTTGCTTAGGATTGTCATTTAGTCTTACTTTTACATATTGTTTACCTTCTTCGCCTGGTGCTTCTCTGGAAGGCGTCGCTTCTCCTTTTTCTTCTTTTCATCTCTAACGCTTCATCTCTGTCTTTTTTAAGCTTTTGAAACTGCGATTCTCTTACTTTGGCTGTTCAGTTGGCTGATTTAAATTAATGTTCGAAGACTTTTTCAGAAAACAGAAACGAACAAGGAAGATGACACTCGGGCCTTCGCTTGTGCCCTACTCGCGCTCCCATTCTCATTCCTCTGCCGACGCACATTGTGACGATTATCCTTTACATACTACGCACCTTGACTCGTAAAAAAAAGGAAACTAGATTTGGCATCGTTTTTTTTAAATTATTTTTCTTCATCCCACCGAGGAAACGAAGAAGCTTAACCACTAAACGCACACATACAAACACACACACACACACACACACACACACACACACACACACACACACACACACACACAACTCGCATTCACATTTCTACAGGCGGATCCTTCCGGATTTGGCGACACACATCCACACACACACACACACACACACACGCACACACACATACATTATCAACGTTATCATAGTATTTTGCTTTTTTCTCTAAAGATACAAGTATAAGGTACACAACAACGTTTCTGTAAAGGTTTGAGCTTCGCTGTACAAGCCGTACGGGTACGGGAGTTCTGTCCAAGTGTTTAAAGGGGCATTATTTTAAAAAGTGTTTCTGTGTTCTCTTTTGTTTTAGATTAAAAGAGGAAGAGATTCCACCTATCCACCCCCTTCCCACCCATTTACTCTATACAATTGCACAAGCTACAGAGATTTCTGTGTTTTGTTCGTTTCTTCCGAAGTGACGAAGAGTTACAAGAGCTTCTCTTTACCTTAAATACACCTTTTGCAGCTTGGGTTGCCTTTGTCCAGTTTGTTTTCGTTTGTCTATCGTTAATTTCTTCTAGAAAAACTGATATGTATTAACTTCTATTATCTCAATTTCATTTCATCATTCGTGCACTTTAGAGGGGTTGCTTTTTTGCTTACTTCACCTTCGTTCGGTTCGGCTTGTTCTGTGCTTCCTTCTTATAAACTTTTACATCTTTTTACATCTTTGTTTGTTTTCATTCTTGTTTTTTTCTTTCTTCGAAGCACTTTCTCTCCTCAGCCGGGTTAGAACACAGGGAGTTAGAAAAGATAGAACTAGTACTAGAGTTCAAAGCACCGGTTATGGTGTGAAAAAAGAAAAAGCTAAGAAAGATACATAAGACTGCTTCCCGTTTGAGTGTACAGCATATGTTGTTCACTCATAACCAAACAAGCTCCAACAAACAAAAGCACGGGAACAGAAAAATACAATTCCTTAAAGGAGGTAACTGGTTTGTTGCATTTTTCGTTCTATTTTTTTTTAGGTTCATCTCCTTTTCACAAAACACAATTTATTTGTGTAGAATTCCACTTGCGAGCTCGTTTTAAACGATTGATCATTTCGCGCTGCGCTGCGCTTGCTCCATTTTAATTCCAGCGCCACAAACACTACGCTCGAGACCAGATTTATAGCTAAAAATTGTCCTAGAACCATTTACAAACAGTAAACGAAGTAGTAGTAGTAGTAGTAGTAATAGTAGTAGTAGTGGTGGTAGAATATTCATTATTCTTCAGCAAAAAGTTTAGAGTGTGTATATGTTATACAGTGTGTGTGTGTGTGTGAGAGAGAGGGGGAGAGTGAGTGAGAAAAACAGTATGAGTTTTCTGCTGCTCGGTATTATTTGTTGGTTGTTTCACTGTCTATCTTGTGGGTGTTTTTCCCTCTTCATTAGTCATTTTCATTATTTTGTTAAAAATCACAACGCGGAGTATTTGATTTTGCCTTTTTGTTTGTTTGTTTGTTTGTTGGTTGGTTTTCCGTTTTTGTTTGTACACACTTATTTGCACTTGCAAACTGAGCTGCTCAGTTCAATCGATCTTGCCGAGTGTTTTATTGAGCTAGGGTTTGATTTTGTTGTGCCTGCTGTTTTTTTTTATTTTCTGTTTTCGTTGCTAACGCGGCAGAGACGTTCATATAAAAATGGGGCTAGCAATTTATCGTTGTAAGTAGTGATTATTCGATGAGCAATTTGAGCGGAGTGCTAAAATCGGACTGATTGTCACTCAAAATAGAGAGAGATAGAGAGCGATACAGAGAAAAAGAGCTAATTAAAATGTTCACTTACTCAGCCATGTAAAGTTGATAATATAATGTATCACATCATCAAACAGCAACTGTCCAGTTTAGCACTAAGCACCAACAGAAATTATCTTCCATTCACAAAATCAGGCCATACCAATGTAATAAAATTGAGCCCAGCCTGCTTGGAGACTGCTTGCAACAATGAGCAAATGCACGAGCGCGTGTGTGTGGTGTGTGCTGTTCTTTTCGTATTTTGTTTCGATTTTTTTGTTCTTGTATTGGCTAGTTCAATGTTCGAAAGATCGAAAATTGCGCGTATCAAATTCGGAAGTAGAAAAATAAATGTACACTACTGTATAACACACTGATACATCGTTCGCTTTCGTGAAGTGCGTGAAAAGATATTAGCTTAGAGCAAGAGAAAGAAAGAGAGAGAGAGAGAGAGAGAGTGAGTGAGAGAGAGAGAGAGAGAGAGAGCATTAGCAAAAAGGGAAAGATGCTGCTGCGTGCGCCTTAGTAAAGTTTGCTGTGTACAAGTACGTGTCAACCCTGTGTTGTTCAATGCTTAGTCACTTAGTTTTGTTTTGTTTCTCCCCGTTGCTGCTCACTTTCGCTTACTATCGCTCTCATATCGTGTTTCTGTTTTCGTTATTACACACTTAACAAAAGGACCATATTCTTCTCGCCTCATGCTTTGTTTTGTTTACCTTTTTCTCTCCTTAACGCTAAACACTCTTTTTGTGCTACTGTGTGCAGCTCTCGTCCGCTCGAGGCTTTACGTACAATTAAATCGTTTATAGAATATTAAGAACATTGATCAACACTTAAGTTCTAGATACAACCATGTTTTTCAAGTTTACGGTTTTTCCTTTCTTCTCCCATGTTTTGTTGTTTGTTTGTTTGTTTGTTTTTTTTTTACACAATTTTAGTAAAACTTGTTAGTTCGACAGGAAATAGAGTGTGTATCGCGTGTTACTGAAACTACTTTGTATTTTACGCTCTTATCTTATCTATATATGTATATATATTCCTTTTCGCTTTCTCTATCTCTCTCTCTCTCTCTCTCTCTCTCTCTCTCTCTCTCTCTCTCTCTCTCTCTCTCTCTTTCTCTCTCTCTCTCTTTCTCCCGGTCAGTGTAGTGTGTTGTTTCGTTTTTTCTCTCATATGAACGTGTGTCTTTTTGTTCAATTTCTTCCAAATGGAGTTTGTCCATCCCAATTCCCATTGTTTTCCTTCTTTCTCTGCTAAATCGTCACTCTCATTTACGGCACTGTATTTCGTTTGTTTTTTTTTCTTCTTCTTCTACTTTACATATGTCTGTGCGTGTCTACCGCTCACTTTCGTTTGCAAACGGGTATAGGTGACAAGGTGTCACAACAAATTGATTTTTGGCGCATGGCGGGACAATTCCCTTTTTTTCTGTGATTGTAATCGAGTTGAGCGGCTTTTGTTTTTGGAAGAGTGTTTCTTTAATACTGGAAACGGGACGAGTGTGCTCCGGGCTCCTCTGACCGTTCATATCTCTTCGAGGGATGAACAATTATTCGTATTTTTTTTTCGGTAACGTAAAATCGTTCACTTTTCTTTCACTTACGTCTATCCGCACAAACCCACACACACACACACACACAAAAACGCGCGAGCGCGCGGAGTTCACTTGCACTAAAAGAACAGCAATACGCGATCAAGGTGCGCGCTGCCGTCGATGTCTTTTCCTATACGCTTGGCTGATGCTGACTACGTCGCAACGGAGCTTAAGCCTAAAGCACACAAGCACACACACACACACACACACGTGTGCTAGTGTGTATATGTGTATGGGTGTATGATATAACAATGAATGTGTGTATGTGTGTGTGTGTTAAAATACAGAACACCACCAAGTCTTTCTCTGTATGTACAATCGATGAGCGAACGAGATGCAAGATGATCCTCTTGGGAGGGTCGGAGTATTTTTTTTTTATCTACAAGGTACCAACAAAAACAAACATCGATATCAAGCCAGCTCGAACAGCTTTGCCTATTCTCAGTATAATGTGTGTGCTGTTTTGCTGTTTTTGCTCTTTGTTAGCGACAACCGTTTACGTTTTTTTTTGTGTTACACTATAATATTACATTTATATTATGCACCACACGAAGCACGCGAAGAGGATGCGTGTGTCGGTGTATGCGTGTGTGTGTGTATATGTGTGCAGGTTGAGCAGTTCCAAATATTACGACTAGAGTAGAAAGATTTAACAACACAAAAAACTGACTTGTGTACAAAAACCACCCCACACACGCACACACATGCGCCTGCTAGCCGATCCGGGGCGGTAGAGCGACCCGGTTCTTAAGTATATAGATTCTTAGGTGGTTTACGCTAGCAGGTTAGAAGGTTGGGATTTTTTTTCCCACGCGCACGAACGCCCCGCACCGTTCGGTTTTGCTTTTGAGAGATTTTAAAGTTCTTCACTTGTTGGTTTCACTCGTTGTGCACTTAGCTCTGTAGGGTTATAGTAGGGTTATCGCTGGAAGTTGACATAATTTGACCTGGTATTTTCACAGTACTTACACAATAGTACACCATAGCAAACGGGCAAAGGGGAACCATTAGTGCCCTCTCCGTGCTTGGGTTTTTGCTATTCACTCATCTCGGTTAGCTTCTCTTACAATCTCTTTGTTTTCTCTCTTCTGTGGGGTTAAGTTTTTTGCTTTCTTCACGGTAATTTGTAGCTTTAACAACCTTTCGTTAGTTAAGTGTAAAGTTTCTTCTTCTTCTTCTTCTTCTTCTTCTTCTCCTTCTTCTTCTTCTTCTTTTTCTTCTTCTTCTTCTACCTCTTCTTCTTCTTCTTCTTTTCCTTCTTCTTCTTCTACCTCTTCTTCTTCTTCTACCACTTCTTCTTCTTCCTCTTCTTCTTTTTTTCCTTCTTCTTCTTCTTCATCATCTCCTTCTTCATCTTCTACTACTTAATTATCTACTTGATGCTTCACTCCTGTGCTCCCCTCGGTCAAGGTGGTGAATAAAACGGTGAGACGTGTTTCAGGTTGGTTGGCTTGCTTTTCCGGGGCGATCCCGTCAGTGGCGTACGCGCCTTGATGTATTCGTAGCAACGTTTCGCACCCGCCACGTGTGCGCCCTCCCTTCTTCGGCCGTGCGCCATCTGCCGGAGGCGCTGTGAAGATTGTCTAGATGCTGTTTTGCGTAACGCTTTCTTTCCGCGATTCTTAGGCTCACTTGGTCACTGTTAGCTGCAGTTGCGTGCCTTCTTCGGGCACTTCTGGCTTTTCGCTATCCTGCTGCCGTTGCTGCTGCTGCTGCTGCTGATGCTGCTGTTGTTGCTGCTGTTGCAACTGTTGCTGGTGCAGTTGTAGCTGGTGCTGCAGCTGATCGCTTGCATCCTGCGGCCGGTGTGACTTCATGTGAGCGCTTCGGCTTTTTACCTTATTGAATACCCTTCAGGCCGTTCGGAAAGCGATACCGAACCGAATGGGAAGGAAAAAGAATGAAAAGGGAAACGCAATTAATAGTGGTTTAGTTTGGCGGAGCAGAACGCAGTGGATGCGCAGTGGATTAGTTCGGGTTTTTCGTTTTGTTAGTTGAGTGGGAGTCGTTGTATGCTTTGGCATTGTTTTCACTACGCTCTAGGAAGCGGGGCTGGGACGCAAGACACAAACACACGCACACTGACGTAAGAAGCGGGTTTATTTGTTAATATTTTTTTTTCTTTTCTTCTTTTTAGTAAATCAGCGATAGTAGTAGTAGAGGCAGTAGTAGCTAAAAGGTTTGATTTATAGCATTAGTGATTGCGGTAGTAGATCTAGATCGGCAGTAGTGTTTGTAAGAGATAGTAGTACTAGAAGTAAGTTGTACAGGTGTACATAAGTGACACATTAGTTTGGTAGTAGCTAAGGGCAACGCATTTCAGCCCCATTCGACCGTCCTCTTCCACTACGGCATAGGTGAAGCAGCAAGCATTTAGAAAGGAGAAGTAGAGCAGAGAGAGAGACAGAGAGCAAGAGCACGATAGAGAGAAGGAGAACAGTCGGAAAGAAGTACTCCGGCAGAGAAGGAGTACTAAAGGGGGCACTCAGGGGAGTTACCCAGAATGCTCGTTTTAAAAGGCACACACTTTGTTGCTGGTGCGACAACAGACAGACAACAGACAGCACATAAACACATCTATATAAAAACATAACACACACACATTCACGCCCACTTTCACACTATACACACCCGTACACATGTACGCTAATAGTAGTAGCTATGAGGAGCGATAGAGCGAGAGAGAGAGAGATGCTCAAACTTGTTGAAAGAATAGATCATATAAAAGCCCATATTAACGTAGACAAAGAAAGGAATTTCTCATCGCTTTTGTAAAGTAAAGTAAACACCCAGATGGGCTCTAAGTGGTAGAAAGATCGATAAAGAGAAACTAGTAGCGGCACACGCGACACGAGTCATGCCGGAACACTCGCTAAGGCTCATGTTCCCCCCTAACTAAGCGTGTTGAATTTTGTTCTGTTGTTGTGGTGAATGTAACCGAATACTGAGTATGTTTGGTGTGTGTGTTCCTTAGGTTTTGATACAGACGCACACATACTAACGCATACATACACGCACACGCGCACACGCACACGCGCACACGCACACGCGCACACGCACACACAATCTAGTTTGAAATCAGAGCTAACAGAACTGCAACTGATACGAGATGGCGTCGAGTTCCGGTCCGGGCAAGGGGTTGTTTTCCGCCCTCGACGCATTGTGGTTGGTGTTGGAAGGTTCTAGAGCTTCCCAGTTTCCTCTGGCTGGCTGCAAAGCTAACCGCCTTGGCAAAAGCCGAAGAAACTAGGAAACACAGTAATTAGGCCCAACCCGGAATCGTTCAAGCTGAACAGGAGACACCGAAGGAGCATAAAACTAAACCAACGGGAGTTGGGAACGAAGGGTCGGCCAATCCCCTTCTGCTCCTACCCACAAGGCTCGAAAACGATTCAAACGCCACACTCGGAAAGGAGGACGCCCCTACAAAAAAAGAAAACCTAAAATGCGCAAACATAAATGCAAAACAAATGCAAAACATTGTTTTTTTTTTGTTTTGGTTGTTCTGTGCTGCTTCTGAAACAGTTTTCTCTCTTCTAAGTATTTCTGTGAAGTTGAGTTGTGGTTGTTGTT
>KI920645.1:8899-21308 GCA_000473525.2 Anopheles melas | reverse complement strand
GAAAACAGAGAGACACAGGGTTTCGAATTAAGGTGAGGCACGAACACTTTCAGCACGCAGCACGTGATGCGTGTAACGTTCAGATGCTCTAGCAAAACAAATACAGTGTCATAACTACACTTTGGATTTGTTTAAATTTGGCCAAAACAAAAAAAAAAAACGCACAACAGGCAGAAGAACATGGTGAGACACAATGAAAAGAAATAAAAAAACAAAACAGCACAGATCGCGTAATGAACAAATGTAACAAACTTCGAACACAAGCACCCGGAAACGGAACATCAAAGTTGAAAAGAAAATGAAACGAAAAAAGAAACACCATTTGCATTCCAACAAAAAAAAACAAGTTATAACATTTAACAAGGAAAGAGTTAAAGCCCCCCGAGCCAAATGAAACAAGTTCGAGGTTGATCGAGGTTGAGACGTTGAGTCTTGGAATGCTTGGCAAGAACAACACATTTTCACTTGACGGTATCGAGTTTACGTCGATTCGGACATGCTTAGAGCAATTCTATTGCCCACTTTCATATTGTAAACAGTGTTGCTGGTGCGGTTAACACAACTCTTCTACCCTTGAACGAATCGTTAATAACATCAAGTTTAGCAGTTTTACAATCAATTTCTTCGGACAGTTTCGATCAGTCACGTACACGTACACGTCGGAATCACTATACTAACCATCCTCATCCACATAGTAAGTGTAACGCCACAGGATGTCATCTAACAGTACATATTCTTCGGTTTGTAAATTCAAGTTTGTACAACGTCCAATCCCAAGAATGGTTTAGAAAGGTTGAATAGTACGGCAAAATAAAAAAAATAAAATAAACACGCATACACACACACACACACAACAACAACAACACAAAAACACATCAAACAAACCCCCATACAACCATAAGAAATGTAACGTTGCAGCAGTTGTAGCAGTTGTGTAGTTGTAGCAGCGATATTAGGTTGCAAAGCGTACATCCAACCGGAGCAAACCAGTGACACCGGGGAAGTGATGTAAACAGCGAGTGAAGGAAGAAACAACAATATGGTAAGCGATTGCAGAAAAAGAAAACAAAGTCAATAAAACGAAACTAAACGCGACACACGAAAAAAAAGACAAACAAAAAAGATCAAAGAATAACATATCGTTCGAACACAACTGAGATTTGATGACGAATGCAGCCAAGAAACGGAAATAACAAATGAAGCAAAAGCAGTTTGAAGCATATTTTCAGCATAAAAAGGGGATAGAGAAATGCCATGTTTTTTCTATTGTTTTGCGATACCAATGAAATTTCAAAAAATGACTTAATTTTTTTTGAATTTTTTGGAAGCTCTGAAGAAAATCGAAAAGGGTATTTTAAGAGTTTTTTGGAGATTTCTTTCTAGCAGGAAGCTTCTACTATGTAAGAAAGAGGAATTTTGATATGTTTTCTCTCTAAAGATAGGAAGAGAGACACCGGCCTCGGATGGAGAGACGGATGGGTGTGGACTAGAAGGGGGTTTTGAAATTGGCGTTCATCGGTCGGCACTTACCGACATAGCGCGACGCTGGCGAATGATATCTAGCCATGGCTTCGATATCGTTACGGACGCTGCGAATCGGATCGGTAATGTGGCTCTTCACGTAGGTGTCACTGTTCAGGCGGTTGTGCGTGGAGAACGGATCGTACACCCACTTCTTCGGACTGGTGGACAAGTGTGGACAAAATACAAGTCAGTTAGTGAAGGTCGTGAAGGCTTTCGTGATCTGCCGCTCCCAATACATACTTCGGTTCCGGAGCAGCCTGAGCGATCGGGGCCATCAGACGTGGAACGGGATCGTTCAACTGGCGCAGCAGCAGTGCGGTCGAGTTGCGAATATCGCTCTTTGCGTCCTCAAACTCCTACAGACGCAGGACAGTGCAGCATCGAGCGAAATCGAAGTTTGAGCCGTAAAATGAGAAATTGCTTATTAGTTTGCTACGAACGAGAACACCAGTAACACTACCAACTGCTAACGGTAACAACCGCCGCGGGGCGGAAGGGGCAAGCTGGTTTAATAAGGATGCTTTAGGACGTTTTAAGTTGCTCGGGGTTGCTTCTTTCTACAAGCGAGGGAAACGAGCTCCAGCGGACTTACGACCAAACGTGAGCGGGAGCGGGGGATCATCAAACTACGCATCACGCAACACATTGAAGCACGCTCACAAACAAGGTAAACGGTCCTAGTGGGCAATGCAATGGAGACGCATGGTAGCACGTGGTTTTGACAGCGCAGTGGTTGGTGAGTTGAATGAAGTTGTGTATGTTGGCTGCGTACTTTTTAATTTGTGTTTGGTTTGCGTTGCGTACTTAAAGATTTCTACCTGCCACAGGGTGGTTACGAACTGCGCAGTACGAAACGGGGCAACGATTTGTGAGCTTTGCCAGCAAAACTACGAATGTGGGTCAAGGTCATGTGAGCGTTTCCCTACACAGCTTTGGGCAGTGTGCACGCGTGTACTGATGATAGTGTTATTGCACCGAAAAACAGCGCTTTCCATGTGTTAAAGCTTTTCCGAAACGCGTTGATTTGCCGGTTAAAAACGCGCCCTTGCGCTAGCGGGCTAGAATAGCGCGGATAGAATAAACAGAAGGCAACACAGTCAGCGAGTTGAGCGTTAAGGTTTGGTTGATACCGGCATGGTGTGGTGGTAGTATTTACTGTGTGTTGTATAGAGAGTAGTGTCTTGCACTTCGGTATACTTTCGGTCGGTGCTGCGTGTTTCCATTGCTTACCAAGTATGAGGGCGAGTTGTAATACTGCTCTAGGGCACTACTTACAGGACTAGCGCGATATTTACGTTCAATGCGATCGAATTCTTTGTTGATGATCGACGGGCGCAGGTAGGGCGAGCGGATCGTGACGACCCGGGCCGGTGATACGATGACGCGGGCCGGCGAACGGATCGCCCGCACGGTGCGCATCGGCGAGCCGAGCACGCGGACCGGCGAGCTGATCACGCGCACCGGCGACCCCAGCACCCGCATCGGGGATACCACGATCCGCGGCGGCGACGTGACGACCCGCGTCACTGGAACGAGCCGCTTGTGCGCAACGTACGGCATCGGTGTGCGGTACGTCGTGGTGGTGGTGGTGATCGTGTTGAACTGTTTATGGGGATGGTGGCCATGGATAGTTTTGTTGGTTCGTGGTGGTGGTGGTGGTTTTGGTCATCATATGTGTTGTTGATGAGTGTTGCCATATGGCCAATAGAAACGTGGGATCGATTTTTTTTGTACACGGCATTATTTGTACACACAAACACAAGACAGAAAGGTACGAAGATAACGATGGTGGTGGTAGCAGATTGGGATGAATTGTGGTGCAACGATTTGTTGGTGCAGATTTACCGAAACGAATACGGCGGAGGTGTGTGAAGATTGGTGAACACGGGAAAGGAGACGATGAGATAAAAAAAACGGAGAGAGAGAGAGAGAGAAAAGAGAGAGAAAGAGCAAGGACATGGGGCAAAAGAAACGAAGAACGCATTAGAGACTAGAGAATCTATTATTTACAAACACAAACATGAGAAGAAAACGTGGTTCACCTTACGAGTTGGTACAAGTTGATCGCTAAGAATACTAAACTCGCTAGGTTGTCATCATTTAAATATTGCTCTTTTTCTCATTTTACTCAATGTTATCTACATAAAAAACTATTAAATTCTAATCGACAATTTGATGTAAGAGCTAAGAGGAGGAATGTGCGATACTTGGATACTTGGATGTACTAAGACATATTGAGGTATTCAAAATTCTACATTCTTTGCAGAAGGATACTATATCTTTCCTACTTTACTACTTTTAGAAATGTGAAAATTATAGCAAGAATTATAATCTATAATATTTTACTAAACTGTTAAAATGGTAATTAAGATACAAAAATGACAAAATTATATGTACTTAAACTGTACTACTAATTCACAATTCCTTTTAAGAGAACAATATTTTACAATAAAAATTTAGAATTAAAACTCAACAAACAAATGTTGAAACGTGTCTTGAAAAGATAAATGTGAGTCGAGATGATTTTGTACAGTTTTGTACATATGAATTGCAGATCTAACACACTACAACAACTACCCAAAAAAAAACAACATTCAATATACAGTGGTGAAAGAAATCGGATATATTGGAGTGAAAAACTTCGGTGGAATCTATCCTGTGGGAAGTAAAAGAAAACAAAAGAAAATACTTACGCGTGGCACTCCGGAGTATCGCAGTGGAGTCTGTGAGAAAATAGTAGGGGGAGAGAAACGGATGTTGCAATTATTCTCAATTCTCATTCGTACGGGCACGGAAAGAACGTGAAAAACGGTGAGATCAGATGAGAAACGAACAGGTGTGTGGAGTAGACTACCAAGGAAAGAAGATGAAACGCAGATTGTGGAGGAACCGGGAGTTGAAGGTAAGGCAAAGTAGATACAGTGGTTGGTACAGATACAGCTCATAAAACGGAAGTGAAAATGGCGTTGGAAAGAGGAAAGCGAACGATACAGTAGAAACAGAAGAGAACGTTACAGCAAACAAACAACGTAGAAGTACAAAATGGACAAACAAAAAACTAGCAAACAAACATATACAAAACGAAACACACATCCACATACACACGAGAAACTCTTCAGTCTTCCGAGAAGTATTTGTTCTGGCAGATGTTTCTCGTTGAATAAATACATAGAAAGTGTAAGTGGGTGGGTAGTGTGAGTCTGTGGATTTGACAGTTAGTACAGTGGAATAGTGGAACAGCGCAGTGCGTAGTATGGCTGCGTACGTTACGTTTATGCTGTTATGTTTAGGTTGTTCAGGGCAACAAGCTCTAAGGAAGTTTGACAGTTGCGGGCAATCGGTACGAACGCTTAATTATAAATAGATTCGATTTGATTTTAGAACAAATGTACGTATTGATTCGTTTGTTGTTGTTGTTTTTGTTGGAACATCAGTCTAATAAAATCCTTTGGTATGAACAATATCGCATTCCACTGTACTAAAAGCCGTCCACAGTCCTCTTTGCACTACCTCCCTACGCTACGTGTGTGTTTTTATGTGTGCGTGTGACACTGTGCCTTGTTTCCGTACGTGTTTGTGTGCATTTCGTATGTCCATTCCATATCGAACGAGCAATAAAGGAAGAAGGACAAAACAAAACAAAAACACAGGCTCGTTTGGCGATTGGAAAACAATTTGTTCTCCATATCGGTTTTCCGGCTTTATTTTAATCAAACATTTGATATTTTGGATTGAATTCCGTTGGATAGTTATATGATTTTCACAAATGTAATTCAAATTGTTCAATTTTCTTGATAATATATGCAGAATATAAATATGAGATACAATAAATAACGGGTTAGTACCGGTGCACCAACTAATACTCGCTAAGGAGGGTTTGAACTACTAAGTGGCATGATGTTACTAAGGTCCCCCGTAAGGGTACTTATAGACACGGTGCATGTGCTACGCTATAGTACAACAGGATCCCTCGCTATCTGCAATCCCTTTCCTGGGAGCAACCGTTACTGGTAGCTCGACCCGGACGAGCGTGTGAGGAGCGTGTTCGAGACAGTTGGTGATAGTGGTGAAGTTTAGAAACGTTTTCACAGTGAGGGGGTTAGTATTATGACGATCGAAGGCCCCTGCTCGAAGGAGGGAAAAGTATACAAACACAGAGTACACACACACACACAGACACACAATACAGAAGCCTTCGATGGTTCGCGTGTAAGGGTTTCAGGGTCGTCCGGCGTAGCGTTTAGACGCGGTACGAGTAGTGCCGGTAGGTGGTACCGTGCGGCAAGCGTCCGGAAGTGGTCGAGCTGTAGCTGTAGCCACCGGGGCCACCGCCCGTGGTCGAGGTGCGCTCCGTACTGTACGAGTAGCCGCCCGGTCCGCCGCGGCTGTTGCGTTCCGTGGTCGACGAGTACGAGGACGTGGAGGTGGACGGGCGCGAGTACGGATTGGATGAGTTGGCTGACTCGGTGACGGTCTTGTAGGTCTTTGAGTACGTGTAGGACTCATCACGACGCGGCGTCGACGTCTCGACGGTCGTATAGCGTGGGGTCTGCGAAATGCGTTCGTTTTCAGTTTGGATATGTTTTTTTGTTTCTTATGTTTGCGGATTGTTTTTTTTTCTTGCTTGTTTTTATTATTCAAATGCTTGGGCATTACATTATCAATGCGCCTGCTTTAATGCGGGCTTTAATGCGCCTTTTTTAGCTTGCGGGAAAGGCAAGGGGAAGGAAAATAAGGAATAAGGTGATAGGGAGGGCAGGAAAAATGTTCGCTTATTTTTACTCGGTGCCTGTGCAAAAGCGTTTACGTTGCTTCAATGCAGCTTCACAGCAGTTTCTTCTACTCGTTGAGTTTGGAGAAATTGAAACAAGTTTGCAAACTATTCCCATCTTCGCGGTTCGTTTCGTTCGATTCTTGATGTCTTTCGCATTTTGTGTGTGCATGTGTGTCTAGTTTAATACTGTTCTACTAATGTGACCCGCCCTCTGGTGGCTAAACCGGCAAGCAAAACGTCCCCATGCCGTGCGCCCTCTAGTGGCGGTAGTAAGTGCGAGCATAGCCCGGCTCGAAAAACATCACGTGCCGGCGCCCTTCCTTGACCGGGGCCGTCCCGTGCACGCGGCGCAGCAGCGTATCCACGTTGTCCGCGTCCGTCGTGTGCCCGGTCGCCCGATTGTACTCCCGGCGGTGCAGCTCGTTTGCGATACGCTGGCGGTTCAGGTCGCGCGGCGACCGGTACTGATCGATCGGGCGGGCCAGAATGCGCGGGTCCGGCTCAATTCCCTCGCGATTGATCGCCTCCAGTATGGAGACGCGGGCCTCCTTGCGCGGCTGCCGCTTGCCGTACGCCGTGACCGGGTCCGGTATCAGGCTGGGCCGCGGCACAAACGGCACCTTTTCCCAGTCGACACCGCGTCTCTGTGAAGAAGAGTGCAGTTTGCAGCAAGTGCAAGTGATTGATAGTGGTCGGTGAGGTGGCAGGGTGGGTTTTGTTTTTTGTGGCAGGCGGGCACGCAGTGGGAGGCCTTCGTGACGCAGCATCGAAGTGGTATGGTTAGGGTGGGGTTTTGGTGGTCCGGATGGTTAGCGTTAATGGCAGTGAGAGTTTGAATTGCTTTTTCGTCCCCCCAAGTGCGTTGATCAGTGCCAGCTAGATGTCAGCAAAGTAGTGTGTCGCTGATCCAAAGTACGGGACAGGGCATGAAAATAAGAATTTTCCAAAAACTACACAACCTTACTGTGCTACTCATAGTGAGTTTTGGAGTTGTGAGAGCGATCTATTCCTACCAGTTAAAAACACATTTTTTAACTTAAAAACTATACTCTGCCACAAACGTTCAACCTCTAAAATGATGGACAAAGGAAACCAAAAAACAAAAACACCCATTCCACACCCATCTGTCTCCCCTTCCGGCCATTCCGGCAGTCCGACCGGCCACTCCACGCTCGCTTCGGGTGTGAGGTGTAGCTTATTTTTGATCATCCGACCCATTACGAAGCGTGACGGTGACCAGCGTGTGCTGCTGCTGGTGGTTGTGCTCTGTTTTTGTGCGGTACATTCCGCGCACACCGAGCACGTTTGCGTTTAAAAATAGCATTTGCTCAGTCTAAAGTCTACCCACCGACGGGTAAAGCGGTCCTTCCTGTCGAATGGAGCACCATTCCGCACTCGCACCCGCAGCTGTGTATGAGGGTGTGTGCATTTTTCTGTCTTTGTTTTCTTGTTTTTCTTTAGATAACCCTGTACTTGCTACCGTGGAGAGCACTACAGAAATGATAGCTACTCCACTACCACCACCACCACGACCACCACTACTAAGCATCTGTCGCGTCGAAAGTACAAGCGTGCGACGTTCGCCCTTGCCCGCCCAGACAACATATTTTTAGTTTGACAGATGAGCGAATGTGTGAGATTTTTATGTTTTCGTTTTTGCATGCTCTTTTTGAACATTTTCTTTTTGTACAGCTGGTATGTCAAAACATTTGACATTATTTTAAATGTATTTTTGGAAAAATTATTCGGATAAACTGTAAAAATATCGCTTTTATCTTTTTTCGCCTCTTCGCTCGTTTAGACGCGCATACGCCGTACGCAGCCATTTTTTGCCTGACCGCATTATGGCGCCTCGTAGTGGCGCAAAATTGTGTCATAGTTTGGAGCGCAAGTAAAGCTATTTGGAATACCAGTGTGGGGTTTTATTTTTAGCAACTGTGATCCCATTCTCACACCGCTTGCGCGCGTCACACACACTCACACAGGTACGGTTACGGCTAGTTGGCAGCCATTGAACCTGACCCTGTTTGGTTGAGGTGGTAACGGCTTTTTTTTTGTTCAAACCCATCGTTGTGCTGTACGCAGCCACACTGCAAAATTCGCCGGGGCAAAGCTGGTCGTGCAGGCTACTTTGATGTCTACCGAACGCGGCGCCAAAGCCAAAAGCGCCACCATTTCAAAACCAGCCCAAATTTCACACAATTCCTGGTAATTATGCTAAGGGGTAAGCCGTGCGCCGTGCGCATCCATTACGCGGGAGGTTCGCATTCTGTTTCGCATTTCGCCACCAGGCCACAGCACTCGGGCGGTGCGGATTAAATATAGAATTCTAGCGTGCCACGTTTCTGCGCTGCATTGAGCCACTGGCAGAGACGTTTGGCTTGGCGTTTGGCCACGTTTGTGTAAGGACTCCGAAGAACAAAACACAACTCGAAACGATATCGAGTTCCGGCATTACGGGGAGCTTAGATGGTGTGCTATAAAATCCGGATCGATTTGCTAGTGCCAGATGGTGTAACAATCGGGGAGGAACGAGCGTACGGAGCTCATAAAATGTTCGACTGTTTGTTCCGTATCGCTTCGAAAGGGGAGCTAATTTATGGGGGAGAGCGCCTTATGGTGACATGTCGCGTAGACGGGAGCTCGTTATATATATTCTTTTTGTCGGAGTGTAAATCTCGCAATAGTGTCAGTAGCAAGATTTATTTGATTCGATTTTTTTGTTCGTCGTTTTTGTTTTGAGCGCTGTACAGTTTAGTGCGATATTGTTCATTCATGTTCGTCATGGATGGGTGGAATAATTTCCAAACGTGTCTCAATTTCTTCATACAAAAACAAAACAATATACATAGGTCTGTCTAAAGCTCTTTGTACAATACTAAGGTAAAAATCATAAATGTGAAACAATAACCATTTATAGTCGTGTTCGTTTGTCATGGATTTTTGTTTAACATAAAAATTACATACAAAAATGAAAACACAAAATGTACACCAATGATTGAAAGGTAAAAGTTTAACAAGAGAGAGACAAAAAACGACAAAGTAATCAACATACAAACATGTACACGATACAAAAGGAACAGCCAATCATGAGAAAAAGGTACAAATGAGAAGAACAAAAACATAAATGGCCCGGTTACGTACAACCGTTTTACAGCCCTTAGGAAAATAGAGAAAATGGAGAAGAAAGTAGTAAAGTGTGTGTAATGTTGGTTTCGTTCTATGCCGCTCGGTGATGCCAACGATCCAGCACACTGGTCCAAAGTATTGTTTGTGGACCGAATGCACCCATCAGCAGATTGTGGGTGTAAAGTTTGTTTGTTTCACATTTGTACATGGGGGTGGTAGGGTGGTGTTTTCCTTCGAGCTTTCGAGTATTGTTGTTTTTGTTCGAGCTTTAAAATGACGCACTTGACGCACTTTGGAACAGCGGATGAGTTATGTGAGTTAAATGGTGTGGTGGTGGTAGGAAGGAAGGAAAGGAACGGAATACACACACACACACACGCAGGGCCACACAAACAGACGCAAGACACCTAAAGAGGAGTTAGGGTTAGGGAATAGAGTAAGGAGAGGGATGAGCTAGAAAAAGACACACAGCAAGAGGGACACAGACACACACAACCGTTGGACTGATCGGTGGCGCAATCGTGCTGTGTAACGTTCAGGACCAACAAATTCACCGTCTCCCTACGATTCTATTTTGGTACCGGTTCGTTCCGTTCCATTCACGTCAATGCGAGCTGTCTGTCGTTTCCGTTTTCGTTATCTTCGAACGTGCTGTATCGTAGCAGTGATCGTGAATTGGAAACGTACCGAAAAACACATCCACCTAGTAAGGTGGTTGCTTAACATTTAGAGTCTTTAGTAGCACTTTCTATGGCACGTACACTAGGTTTTTTTTTCGAGAGTAATCGAGAGTGTATAACAGTTTCACCGTTTTTAGTACAATTTTTTGTTCCACAGCACATTTTTATCGACTACTAGAAACCACAGCACTTTTGTTTTTTTTGCTTTTTTTTCATCATATCACTAAAGCTTGGAGACGGTTCACTCAAAGTCACTGAATGTTACACAACTCACCAAGCGCACATTGATCGTCCCGGGGCGGAAAAAGGATCACCTTCGACCGAGTGAACGATCAAACCGAAAGTCGTCGTTTGTTAGCGATTTCAAGATTGGATCGCGAAGCGATTGCGATCCAGGCCTAACTGGCGGAATTGAAACTCCAGAAATGTATCCGTTTTTTTTTATAATTTGGCTCTATTTCACTTGATTTTGATCACTATCACAACGAGATTCGGTATCAGCAGTGCACTCGGTCAGGGTTTAGGAACACTTGGAAAGAGGATCGTTGGAAGATGGAAAGGATCTCAAGGTGGTCGTGGTGTGTTTGAGAGGAGTTTTATGTGGATTTTTGTTTAGTTTGATGCAGGGAGGGGAATAACATAACTCATTCCGCGCGGGAAATAGTAAGAAATATAGATAGAGAGCGAGAAATTGGAAACACTTTTGCGATGGGTTGTTTGTGTGCGTGTGTGAGAGAGGGGAGTTTTGTCGTAGGCTCGGTTACGGGATACGAAGGAAACGCATGCTTACCGTCACAGTGTACGAGGAAATCGTGGGACGGGTATAGCTCGAGCCAACCCGGCGGGTGGAGTAGAAGTCACTTTCGTAAACCATTGTGTTGTCTTAGCTGGACGGCACGCTGAGCAACGCGTTCGGATATACTTTGGGATATACTGTCCGTTTGCTGGTGGCTCACACTGTCACACTACTACTGCTTTCCACCGGTTTGGGTTTGGGTGCACTTGCTGCGCTTTCGCTGGTCGAAATGGTTCTGAGCCGTCGCACACCGCTGTGCGATGAAGTAGTCCCTCTATCGGGGTGCTTCGGGCGCTTGAGCGTGCGCTGGCCGTCGGCCAAAAGAGTGAGACGGTCTCGCGCGATCGGGAGTAGGATCCCCCCGGTACCCTTTGGCCGTGGTGAGCCATGGTGTCCGGAAGCGAGACACAAAACGCTTCGCGAACGAGCTGGATCGGGATGCGTCTGCGCTGTGGTGGAAGTGAAATCGAGGCAACCAGTGCCGTTGCCATGACGTCATGGGAGATGGTGGGACAGGCGATGGTGGAAAGCGGCTGACAGTGTGTGTGTGTGTGTGTGTGTGTGTGTGTGTGTGTGTGTGTGTGTGTGTTTGAGCGTGTGGGCGAAAGTTATCGTTTTCGCCGAGTTGTTTATTTGTCCGCGTGTGTTGGTGTGTGAGATTTTCCGTTCATATTTTGCGAACGTAATCGCGACATTCATTGAATGCAACAGACCGGACAGTGGGCAAGGTAGAGGAAAGGTATGGTAGAGTTTAAATATAAAAGAAACGAATATACATTGAATCCCACCACCGAAGGACATGTGTCTCGCACCAGTTCGAAAGAAGAGCAGCAAGAAAGCAAACTTTGCGGTCGCACGAAAAGATCGTGGTTACAGGCATGCGTTAAAGGTAAACGAAAGTAAACGCCCTCTGTAACAATTGTACCAGGCAGTTGGTTCAATGTGTGCGAGATGGCAAAATTACGCTAACCACAAACATCTCACCAATATGTGGCTTTTGTGCCAAGGACGCATCCATCGCAGCCGCCCCGACCGAAATTTGTACTGATTTATAGCGTGTCGTTCTGCTTCCCCACTTTTCCCTCTCTGTTTTTGTTTGCTGCACTTTTCATTCACTTCAACTGTCACCTGTTTGTCATTGTCCTCGTTGGAAAGCGGCAGCACGCAGGATGTGGCAGTGTTGCCAGATATTTCTTTTTCTCCATAACTAGCCCGTCCGTTGGTTGGCTGTTTGCGTCAGCTCCGATGGGGTGGGAGGAATTTTTGCACACGATCACGTAAGTGTTCACGACGATCGTGATGCAAAGCGTTGTAAAAGATTTTTGTGTTTTTGCAAGACATTTGCACATAAACACACACACACACACACACACACATACACACACACACACACACACACACACACAAATGGCAATAAACCTAACGGTGCAACGCTCGGATCAAATTCGGGGCATACTTTAAAGTACTGTTATCGATGTAGCACACCGTTTTCATCCTCCCCCCCCC
>AXCO02005192.1:0-18866 GCA_000473525.2 Anopheles melas | reverse complement strand
TTTTTTTTTTACATAAGTATCATAAAACTCAGTACATAAAATTACAGGCAGCAAAATAAAAACCTTCTGTGCAACGCGTAACGCATGCAACCCATCATCCTCATGTCCAACTTGAACTTGAATGAAAGTGAAAACTGTAGCAAAACAAAGACGGTAAACTATAGCAGAACCGTACTGGTACGGCGGCCACCACTGTCAGGGAACACGCGGAACTGCATAGAGCAACGGCAAGCATAATTTAAACCCACCTTCACCATTTCCCCGATCTGCGAGAGCTGGCTACGGCGAGCAAATAACACACAAAAGTAAAACCCCTTTTCGAGTTGATTTGCTGCATTGCTCGGCCGTCCAGCAGACAGATTGTGGCGCTGTTGGGGCATGACAATTCCTGCGAGCCGAGCCCTTGCAGCATTGTACGGTAGAGTGGCGCACGCGGAAATGCTTCCTATTTTCCATTTCGTTGATCGACGAATTCCGTGAGCGGTACTGCGCGCGCTTGAAATGGTTTAGCCTAATGCATACGTTTATTTTAATTGCTGTTGATTTTGTGTTTCACCTCGTTTTCGGCGCCGGAACATGGGAACACACAACGGGGATGGGATTATGACCTGGTCAAACATTTAAAACTATATGATTAGAAATACATTTTCCTGCTTCACGCTTGGATACCAGCATTGGAAGGCAATATCACCACACTTTAAAAAGTAAAAACATGAGTTTAGGAGAACGAGTTTCTTTTCCTTTAACTCGAACACCTTGGACTACGGACCCAATAATGTGGATTTAACGTTTACACAGCATAATCTCTCAGTTGAGGCAATTAAAACGCAGAAAACATCTAGGATGTAAGGGAAATTCATTAATGAATGACCCAACTCTTCTCGATGCGTGGAGAAAAAAGAACACCAAATTTAACTGCTTGAGGAAGCGTCCCAAAAGAGCCTAGCCAGCCATCTTCAAACGCTCAAAATCGCACCGTGCAATTATTCGGTGAGGTGTTTAAATTGCATGGTTCAACGTTGGGAAAGCTTTACCTTTATCAGCTGTAGTTTGTCCCCTTGCCCCTTGCCCCGCTTGTCTTTTAGTCTTTTTCTTTCGCTTTCGGGAGAAATTTGATCGTCCTCGTGTGCTGCACGGTCGGGCAGCTTTGGGCAGGTGGCAAGTGTTTTATTTATTTTTCTCAAAGCCCCGCTCCTCTCTCCCAGTTTAGGTCGGATATGAGCGGCGCGAGTCTCGGAAGGGTATTATCCGGCACCGGGCCCGCGGGGTCAATCGAGAAAGGCCTGTGTAATCAGTCGACGCAATACGAACGTAAACTCCCGCTCACCAGCGGTGCTCAACCGCATCATCATCGTTAAATCATCATCAATCAATATATAGGCAATTATCGAAGCGAGAAGCAAAACCCACCAACGTTGAGACCACAGCCCTGTGTACCTAAAAGCACGGGGCCGGTAGTGATTCAACGCGGCGAAGAGAGGATTGCTGGTGGAAGGAATGGAAGTAGCAATGAAAAGGTGATGCAGTTGTTTGATACGTTTAAAAAAATTGAACCTTCCATTGCAGAGCGTCTCCCCACCCCTATCTACGAAGCGTCAAGTCTCCGTTTCCACACTGCACTTTTCGGTAAATAGCGAAAGTACGTCGGACTACACCCGAGCTCCAAATTGGTGAAGATTTTTCATAGAGACAAAGCAACGAAGAGCAGAAAGAAAAGAAAGAAAACCGAAATAGTCTTCGCGGGTCGGGAAAAGAAAAGTGTAGTGCAAAAAACACTGCTCAGGACAGATGGTCACCAGCGTGGCGTGAACTCGTGCCCTGTTACGCAAGTTTTTGTAACGCGTCTTGCAGCGCATGCACCGAACATCCCCGACGTGTATAGGGTTAATTGTTTTTGATGGGTCCGTTTTAGGAAATGCGAAACGTTACGGCTTCAAACATGAGCGGATGAGAATGCGTTTGATCGGAAACATTACCCAGTCCGTGGAAAAGCAGATTAGTTTAATAGAGTTGAGTACTTCGAATGCCCCTTTTTTTCCTAAGCGAACCTAAGCTGGAAGATGCACATACTCTATAATTAAGATCGCCAATGTAATGGGAGCTTCTTGTATTTTTCACATCCGACGTGCTGGTTTTTTTTTGCGTGAAAGACAATGGAAGGGTGCAAAACTGGCGCCGTTTGAGTAGAGTCTGTTACAGAGAGATTTTGCGTTACGAATCAATAACAGATATATTCGACCATTTCAAGAACAGCAAACGGACACAAAGTGCAAATAGCCGATGGTATAAAATGTTATACGAGATCTTCCGTTCGGTGTCTGCATCCAACATTGTATATTTTTAAACCAAAATTCAAAGAGCTAACTTCATTGATGGTGCATCCTTTGCTATACCGCTTTACGTAGCACCGCTGCGTCTTGATAAAGAAAACCCTTATTATCAGCTAGCTTACACGATACCTACAACCCGGAATCTCCAAATATCCACCAATCATGCGAGCCTCCACCGCAAGCACACGCCGTACGTGGTAAACAATCGACAATCATTACGGAGAAAGTGCTTATTATTGAAGCGTTGAGCTGATCCAAACAGAACAACCCGCGCCCAGGAAATATCAGGCGCTCGAGATACCAACAACTTTTCAACATCAGTTTTGGGCAACTTCTCCTCTTATCAGATTGCACTGATCTGACGATCAGCTTAGAAAGTGCGCACTTATTTTGAAACGTACCATGGCAGGGAGTAGGACGAACGAAAGAGAGGGAGAAAAGCCACACTTATGATTTATTATGCTTTACAAGCCCTTCCGGCAGGCCATCTTCTCTCATCCACACTCTGTTTTCGATTATGAGCTCGCGGAGATACAGTAAGTAACATTCGGAAAGCGGTTTCCCTTTTTCCGCACACAAAAATTCAATTCTACTGAGAGAAATGGCAGAAAAAAAAACTCTAACAATTTGGAATTGGCCGATGGCCCACTTGTCAGTGTGCAAAACTTGGCTACATTATATCCCCTTCTGAGCAAACGAGTGTCGCTGCCACGAAGATAAAGCAGTTTCAGATGCATATTTTCTACCTTGTTTGCATTGATAAACAGTGTGCCGGATTAAACTGGGTCGAAATTAATGCATATGGTGGAAGAAACCACTGCAGCATCGATTCCGTTGACCGACTTGCGAGCATAGTCACCGTTGGGGTTCGAAAAAAAAACTCCAATTAGATAATGTTTACCTTTCCTTATCGCAAAATTTAAATCACACTAGAGCTGCCATTTTTTTTTATTTACAACCATCACAACCAAGCCGCTTGCGTACGATAAGCAGCATAAATCTGTGCCGTAACGGGGCTTCTGATAGGCTTGCATCAATTTAAAATTTTTGGATTGGTTTTAATTATTTTATTTATCACTTATTTTAGTGCGGAGAGTGGGCATCGCGCACCAGCACAGCGTACGGTTACGCAAAATCCATCCACATTCCGCCTGCTTGCTGATACAAACGCACTTTTGTTGCCGTTGGCAAACCAAAACAAGCGCCAATAATAGGCGAATCGAAATCCAAACTTCACACGTGTTAGCTCGAATCAGCGTCGGTAGTACCGGACGCTAAGTATCTGTCCGAAAGGCATCAACATGAGGATGCTTCTTGCCCGACCGCTTAACAGCACAGTTGAACTTTTCCAAAAAAATACCAACCCCCGCTCGGTGAAAGCAACACGTGCACGGGAGGTTAAAGATTGCCGGTTATCGCATGAGCGAGAAGAAGACAACCAGCCTGGCAGCGGAATAGTTTTGCGAGACACGGTGCGTAACGAATCATGTATCGACCACCACACTTTACGCGTCTTGTTTGAAACGATTGTAACATTATTGCACCCATAAAATACACCACACGGCAGCTGACGCGCGCGCGCACATCCCATACTGGTTGCGCTGCCGGTGTGCTGATGAATTTTTATCATCCTGGCATAAATAAAATGTGACCAATCGTCGTATTGTACGATGCGGTGGCGTTCGGTGGGACTGCCCGACGAAGCGAAAGTTGTTGCCGCACCGAGAGCGTCTGCGTCTTTTCAACGGGGTTGCTTGTTTGTTTAGACTTTTGGCCCCAGCGAAGGTGGGCATCGATAACGGCTGTCGGTTACGTCGGTGAGATCATCGTGGCAAGAGCCTCTGCCCATCATGGCGGAGGGATGGAAACGTTCCCTAACTTGATTGAGTACAGCGCATCGCTGACAGTCGTCAGCATGCATGAACCAGTTTTATCAGGCCGTCCTTGCTTACGGGCGTTTGTCGCCCGGTTCGCAACACATTTTGTTCCAGCAGCCTCCGATGGCCAGCAGGTGACAGTCGACTGCATTAGATGCGAGTTTTGCACTGCCACCGGTAGTAAACTTGGGCTGCTTACAATCACACACACACACACACACCATCCTGTCATGCATTTCAAACGAAAGTGAAACGTTTACGTTTGCATTCGTTGATTAGAGATGCCAGTGTGTGCATCATCCACCGTGCGGCCACACGGGAGTAGCCCAACGATCCGGGGGCATTTCACTTTCCGGTAGACATTTTCACTTTCTGACACATTCCCACAATTTTGTCCAGCACTCGGCTACGGTGCGCGCTGGTGGCCCCACATACCGCATGTGTAAATTGGTGATAAATGGAGGGAAAACGGTACGCACGGCCTTTCTTTGGTTTGAGCTTTCGGACGCAGAACCGTCTCATGGGGCTGATACGAGAGTGTCACATGATGTCATGGAAAGGTAAATTAAGCTGCTTCGGTTTCTGACATGATTCAGACAGCGAAGGATAGAAATGAACAAATTAATGTGATTTTAATTGTTTGAAGGATGCTGTTAAGATCACAATATGGCGCAAAATGTCAGATGACAGTATGAAAAATTATATTTTTTAGATCTATAATTTACAAAGGACTATCAGACGCTGATCGTCTTTAGTCAGTGATAAATTGCTTTAACGATTTGCTATGGATTCCAGGTAATGTCGTTTACGAGAATGTCATGTCAGATTTTACACCACTGTCTGCATAAAACTAAGCCCAAATTCATCCCAAAATAAGCTTTGAACTACAAAATTTTCCCCAACATCAGTAATTTAAAAGTTCTTTTCATTGCTTCGTTTTCATTTTTTTGACATCATTGTTGAAACACACGTCGAGCCGTTTTTCATCACACGCTAATGAAGCAGTTGAGGAATGTGTTATGCTTTGCATTCTAAAGCAATGAATTTATAAATCTTCAACACGGTACAGGCAAGGATACAAAAGCAGCCTTAACTGCACAACAGTCTCAGTCGTTTCAATTCATCGTCTATTGCAAAGGAAACCATTACACCAGACCTATAAAGACTACGCCACTACTTTTCTCAACTATGACAGCCACTCAGTAAGCAGTGGCCCCTGCCGCGCTCTGGAAGCTTCGATTACGTTGCACACCTACGGGCAACATAAAAAAGTACTGCTTACACATCAGCAGTACTACAAGCCTTTTTTGCAAAGAAATGCAGTAATACAACAGAAACGAACAAAAAAAAACAACACCCAACACAAGCAAAACGCACCATCATAAACCAACATCACGCCAAAGCACAATGGGCGCCGCTGATCGAACAACCACCTCCGATTCCGCGCGATACGCCCTAAGACCCCATTGTGTTGCAGCGCCAGATCGACGCAGCGCCCGCGAACATTTCTCCACCTCAACCTCGCGCCGCTGAACAGCCGCTCCCGCCACTGGATAGTATTTGCTCGCGTTTTCTCGCCACTTCCTTGTCGCTATTTTGGAAGCGTTACTTGGATGCGCACACCCTGACAAGCAGGCCGCCTTCCGGTTCGCTCCGCAAATGGACAATCGAACGGCGTTCGCAAAAGCAAATGCACCAACATGAATATTTGCAACCGGATACTAATCAACGGCCTGGCTGCTAAGTAGCACTCGAATGGTCCGGCCCTCACGCACACACACACACGCGAGCAGATACCTCCACCTGCCACCCCAAACAGAGGGCCTTCTTTCCATTGGTTGCCACCGGACGTACCGGCACGTACGCGATACAGATACGCGCAAAGGTTCACGTACGCAAGGCAATTTCGCAAGCGGCTGTAAGACCGCACGCCCCCGTTCCAGCCATTCGCCGCATGGTCTGTTCCTGCCCCTTTTGCCGGCATTGGTTATGAAATTCGGCAATGACAGTTATCTCCCAGGCGCCAGGTGTGTGGGGGGACATGGGGGCGGAGGGGACGAACTTCCTGCTTCCTTCTGAAGTGGTCCTGCGCGCAAGATGACAGAGTAGTTCAACATTCAAGCTCTCTCTCCAATCATCTACAGACAATGGGTTTGTTTTTCAATCGGCCCACTTCAAAGCCGGCTCCCCCACTAGCATCCTTACCCCTTGCAAACTGAAAGGTCCACATTCACGCTGGACTCTCTTCCTCAATTATATCACAACAACAGGCCAACCCCCGCTCAGTCAAAGTACGACCAAATTTTAATATTGTTTGTTCGAACCGGTTGGGAAAGAGTTGTTTTTACGATCGGACGGATTACGCGGCGTGCGAGGTGATATTGTTGGTTGGTTGGTTGGTTGGTTGGTTGGTTGGTTGGTTGGTTGGAGTTTGTTTGTTCGACTCGAACAAATGACCTTGCGCATTGCACTGAAAACCCTTTTCGGTGGTACAATCCAATGAAGAAATTTTACAACCAAGCGATATGTTGCAAGGTTGTAACATTTAAACAGCGTTTACCTTACCCAAACCAAGCGCGGTTCAAGAACGAGTTACAATCCGCTTTACCCAATGAGGGGGGTTCGTGTGTACGTGTACAATCGCACTATCGAAAAATACCCCCGTCCTCGTAAGTGAAAGTAATACGTCAATCGCCGGCTGGACGCTTCCCCAACCCCACGGGATATAGATGAAGCGCGTGTGTGCAAGATAGTGTGTGAATCGTTGGCACGGTATTGGTGTGCAACGGGTGTGTTGATTTTTCAACCCCCCCCCCCTCCCCTCTCCACCCTTTCTCCCTTCTCCATCGAACAACACACACACACACACACACACAAATACGCTTTTAAAGGTCTAGTAGGTTTTTGAATACATCGGACCAGCACCGGACGAGCTGTACATGCTTAGTTGTTGCCAGCGTTGCATATACTCCGTACGGGATCGCTATCCTTTATTGGCAAAGACGCTCGGCAGCGGCCGGTACGTGCCGATTCGATGTGCGCCATTTCCAAACCGTTCAGAGACATACATTATTGCTACGTCCATATCGGAGACTGGAATAGGAAAGTACAGGGGCAGTACAATCACCTGCCCGCCGGTTTCGGTTTGTTTCCGAACCATGTTTGTTGTGGTATCCGCTTCGTTCATCAGTCAACGACGTAAAGATTAACAAAGTAACTCTAATGCCCGAGTGTAAATTGGTCCTACGAACTGTTTTGCTGGGTCTATCTTGTTTGTTTTACTGATGTCACACATTAATTGTGCACCCTTTTCAACGCGTTGAAGGTTGATTTGTTTCACACCTCTGAATTGATAAATATTATAATAAATACATATTTATTAATATGCGCCATTCAAAGAAAAATGATGATATTAAAGATAAATAATTACTAAGTAAGAATATTAAAATGCACAGCTTCAAATGTCAAATATTGCTTTTATTCTTCCCAACACCTTTACACTCGCTGTCTAGCTTTTGAGCAGACGTTGCTATCCAAACAAGCTATCCAGACAAAAGACAGATTATGCAAAACGCCCCGTGGCAGTATTACATCGGCACGGGCCCGGTATCTCGTTCGCGAAATGGGACCTACCTACTTCTAACCCCTTTTGGCGTGGTCGGTCATTTTGCTCCTTCTTTTGCCGATCGATTGGAGCCCCAAGCGTATGGTCGTTATAAAATAGTGTGTCAATAAAACTGTTACTCCAGTGAAAGCGTTTGAAAGTGAGCACTCAAACGATGCACGGATGCACGGCGATCGTTGGCATAGTGTGATGCATTGGCGATACGTATTCGGAAAGTATTTTATTGGTGCCATTTCGAGCAAAGGCGCATCCGAAACTGCTCTCAATACTCAAATGATAATGACGGTACGAGCTCTCGAATAGGATAATTGGAAAAGTATTGAAATTCTGTGAAACATTTTTCTCACTTCAATCTGAAGAGGATGGTTCACATAAAAAACTGAACATGTAGGTATGCTTAAATTATGCCAACAGAATAAATTTCAATGCGCTTTGATTGCTTCAAGGCTAAATCCATGCCTTGAAATCAATCCCAGAAATAAAAAACAACACGAGCCCAGGTGAGTGCAAACACTGCAACAGAGAACAACAGGTATGTGTAATGTGTTTTACTTGCGTGTGGTGTCGTGGTCGCCATGAAAAAAAATAATCGAGGTCAACGGCTTTACCGAAACCGAAGAAATGTACTTTCAAAGTGCACAAAACGGGCAAAGTAAACAAGTTTTCTGTTGCTTTCATCCTGTGACCTACTTTTCGTCGGCTGTAGTGGCGAAAAGAAGCCACGAAGAACATTCAAGCATAAAACTGCATTCTTAAGCTTTTTTATGCTATTTTTTATCTTGCTGCTAGTTGAAAAGTACATGAAATGAATAAAATCTGCTTTGAATTATAATTGGGTTAAACGAACACAGTCATGTTAAAAATGCAAGTGTTTCTAATAAAACAATTAATCCAAGATTGTATAAGAAAATAATATCGTTAAGAAAAATGCCAACGTTTTCATAGCGATTTTCTTGATAGTTTTTAAAAGTTTATTTAAGAACAAATAAATTTGGTTCGATTTTTATATACCAAACAATTGGAAAGGATAAACTATTTTATTAGCAATCACGATACTGCACGATATATTAAAAAAAAATCAAAATCTATGACACTATCATTCACATACACAATTACAGGCACACTCTCCAAAATGACACTGAATCGCACACCGGAATCTCCCGAATACGAAAGAGAGAGCGCTCAAATTCACCCACTGCCCCCAACACGGCCCCGAGCTGCTTTGTCAGCGTCTCAATCGAAAGACTTGCGCGAGCAGAAAAACGACGAACCGTCCTTCGACTAGGCAAACACATACACGCCTTGACGAACACACATCCCCCGAAGCAGTGGTGGTAGTAGTCGATGTTTTCGATGTTCGACGGTGTTTTTTCAGCGTTTCATCACAACCAGTATAGCGGCATCGATTTTGGGAAGGGGAAAGCAGCGTCCGTTCGTTTGCAAGCGAATCTCATCGTTGCGATGGTGCCTTCGTGCTCAGACGCGTTTCAACAGCGAACCGGTACGGATTTACCATCCCCGATACGCAAGTCGCCGAGCCCGCTAACGGAACCTGTGTATTTGCGCGCGCGTGTATACGCAAAACTCCCGAAATAAGGAGCAAACGGGCAGGGTTGGACGAACCACTACAAAACCGAATCAGATATACAGTAAAAGTGTGTACGAGCGAAAAAACGAGAGACGTAAAAAACAAGAAACAAAAAAAAATACAGAAACAACCCACAGCAGCAGTGTATGGAGTTGAAAATGGATAGGAAGATCAGCAACCATCAGTGACCGATTCCGGGCTGATCAAGAACCACGCAAAACTGTTACTTTTTGCCGCCGCTTTGTTCCACTAGAACAGTGAAAAATATATTTAGGTGTGAAAACAAAGTTATTTTTTGTGATTAACTTTCCAAATCTGAAGTGTTTCTCTCATTGGAAATCATTCGTTCTGGTGGAAAACGTGCGGGCCCGGAAAAGTGTTTGTGTTACTTTCTCGTCGGCGAATGAGTGTATGTGTTCTGTCAATTGAGGTTCTCTTTTCGGGTAAAAGGCATTAGAAATTAAACCCCTAAGTGGTACTGTCGGTGAATTTGTGCAATTTCAGAAAAAAAGGCGGACTTCACTCCACAATAAAAGTCAATGCAGTAGTCGGTGGGTTGTTACTGTTTCACCGAAATCTACAGAAGAAAATCTCCAAATTGATAGCTTCCGAGCCGCATTCGGAAATGCGGAAGTGATGACCGTATAATTAAACGGTCGGGTGCAGACAAATGAATGTAAGCGACGCACGCAGAGGAGAAGTGCTATGTGCGAGGAGTTGGATGGCCATTTGTGAGATAGATAACACGTTCACTACGCCGATGTACAATTGCACAGTTGCAATCTAGTTCAGTTTTCTTGTTTTGTTTCTTTTTATTTTGCCCATGTGAGTTAAGCTTTGTAAAATCACTTTTTGATAAGATCAGTTTTCTCGTTGATGTTATAGTTAAATTAAAAGGAGAGAAGGATGTTGTACTAATGTGACGAGAAGTTATAAATTACCAGCAGATATTTGGAGAACCTATACCGTTAAAAAAGGGCTAAATATAGAGATAGAGATTTTCTAAACACTTTTATTTGATTTGGGGTATACAAAAAGCATCAGACGGACTGTGCATTGAGGTAGTTTGTGAACAACATGACTGCATAATTTACATTTCATTTTTCCTTCCGTGAAAACAGCAAACACATTGTGACACATCAAAATATACCACGGTTTTTAAGTGCCCAAAATTACAAAGTGTTCAGCAAAAGATAAGATTTTAAAACGTACCCATGCAAAAGTGATGTCGCTAAGGTGTGCCCAAACATAGCAGCAGCGACGAGAAAAACATACTACAAACACAAACGCATACCGCAACGGCAGCAAGGAAAACATTATTTCACTTTCGCCTCGCAGAAAAAAAAACCTACAGCTCCTTTCCGTACCTAACCGTTTACATACCGGAACACTTCGAAGAAGAACCGGTGCAAGTATATTGCTTGTACACAGTCAGCAGCGTTGCAACGCCGAAGTGGAATAGCGTTTTCCCTTTGCGTGCTCCAACACAGCAGTCTTCGTGGACAACGTGTGTCCGTCTGTCTCTCGTTGCCCGCCCGACCATCCCGTTCTCAACTGCATCGTTCCCGTGAGAGACAGCTGATGATGGTTCTTTGTTGTTTTGGATTGATGCTTTGAACAACAAGTAAGTAGCAAGAGTGCAACGGGAGACGCTTTTTGGGGATGCTTAGTACTCGGGAAGGTTAGTGGTGATAGATGACGACACTTACGCGTCGCGCGTAATGGAATGTTTTGTTCGTTTTTTTTTTTTATTTATTTCCTACTACCGCTGATGGTGGATGTACTGCACATCTCGAACATTTGCCGAACACAGACACACGAGAGGGTAAATTGTGTTTACGCATCGGTGATAATAGATTAAACCGTCTGTAGCGGGGGAAGGTTAGCAACATGAATGAATGCCCAGCAACATGAAGGCTTCAAAATTACCATTCAGTTAGTTGTGCGATGAAATCGTTGTGTTTAGTAGCAAAGCAAATCTAGCTTGTTGAACATGGTTACACAATCAAGAACTGAAGCAACGATATGCCAAGAATATCCAATTAAACATAACTTGATACAGCGTGAAAGTGAAGCAAGTTGTAAGTTGCTCAGCCTCACACAATCATTATCAAAACCAGACGCTCTGAGACGTGAAAAATGGCACGAACGTCAGCCAACTGAGTGTCGCGCAAAAAGGTGAAAACCGACTTCTCGTGACTTTCGTTTGCGTTTGACGGTGCCGCATGACTCACTTCTGGAAGTACCAGTAAGCGATTCGAAACCAGAAAAAGAATCCTAAACTTTCGTTTTCCCTTGCACGCCAGACGGTGTTGACTGCAATCCTTCTTTGTCACTGGTTGCATTGGTCGTGCAACCCCCGTGCATTCAACGTGCGATAGCTATGGAAATTTGAAAAAAAAAACCGCTTTTGCAACTATCTCCGTACACTGGTGATTGAATCGACTGTTCGAGGCGTACGAATGGCTGGTAAGGGTTAAGATACAGAGCTGCTTTGTAAAGGCGCGAAGTCCGAAACGGAGAAGTCAATAGCCGGGTCTCAGCTGGCCAGTGTACTTTCCGGAAGTAGCTAGACTCGTTTGTCCAAAGAGCCACTTTTCAATTCAAGCGTTTGAGATTTCCAAACGTTTTTGTTGTTGGTGAGTGTGAAATAGTTTACCTTTACACTTTTCCTTTCTACCAAAAACCCAAATTATACATGAGCTGCATTGCTTTTGTTTCAAAAGTTCACTTACCATAATTCTAAACCTAAGTGAACACAATAATAACTCATTGAATGCTCGTTAAGCGTGCGCTCATACGCTTTACGCTCTCGCAAAAGGCGTGCAAAATGCATAGAGGCGCGCAAACAAAAATGCACGATAAAAATCGAATAGAGCGGTGCCTGCTGCTACCTAAAAGCAATCTCAACACTAATCAGCTGTTGCTGCAGCAGTCCAGCCGTGCTTGCTACGGACGGGTAGTAACGAATGGGCCCCCAATTAAAACCATACCTTTGCGGACGACGCACCAGCGATAGTAGTAGCGCCACACGACGGACTTCCTGCATTCATTTCCACGTGACGTCTACTCGCGTGGAACTTCCACCGACTATGCACAATCCTGTTTCTGGCCCAAGCAGGTTTGGGGTAAGCCAGGGTTGGGTAAATAGTGGCAGGTAAGTTGCTTGTAAAATCAACCCTCCACGTACCCCCGGCTTACTACAGGGCTCAAAAGGGAGAAGAAAAACTAGGAAGTAGAAAATGAAACGTCAATGCACCACCGTTGTGGCCAGGAATGAAATGGCAAGAGGCAAGAGGAAGAAAGGAAAAATAGGAGGGGAAATAAACACTCGCGCGAGCTGTACCGGCTTTCGTGATCTCGTGATAATGGCCATAAAGCGTCTCGGGCCTATGCCTCAGCCACGAGGTAGCCACAGTTGGCTCCGTCGCAGCCCTCTTTGACAAAACGGCAAACCGAACGACCATTTCGTGGAAAGCTAGTGAACAAGAAGAAAACATTCCACCCGCTACAGGCGATCCAGGTTGTCGGTTGTTGGTTGTTCGTACTCGGTCGGCTCGGAATGGCCACCCGTATCTTTGAGGCGAAAATGAAATGCACTTTTTAACGCCAAAATGCCAGCGGTATCGTTCCCCAAGGAAAGTGTTCATAGATAATCTGTTGTAACAAAAATAAGAAACGGTTCATCCCAACGTACCCAAAGGGAGATGAGGGAAGGAGGTTGGCTCTTGCCAGTACTGAGCTGGATGAGTAACGAGAGAAACTTGTACCATGCCGCTCACCAATAGCAAACAAGCAACGCCGCCGGCAGCAAACAGTATCCGGGAAAATGAAATGAAAAAAAGGGAAATTCTCTGCAACGGGATTTTTGTACTGTATGAAAATGGCCCGAAGCAAGGCCGGACAGCAGGCAACGTTCCTCCTATCGAGGGGGATTCACTTTCGCCCTTAGGGTCTGTGTGGCGATACGGATTTGTGTAAGATTTATTAAGTCGAGTTGGAATTTGTTATGTGGCTTTTCCTTTGCTTGGTATGCATTCCGGAAACAACAACTCATTTGATCGTTTTTTTTTTGTATTTTTAGAGCACTTCAGGGGCATAATAAGAGTATATGCATACTTACGATAAAAACTACTTTCGTGTAACCCTTTTTCTTCAAACATATTTTATGCTCGACAATGGATGTTGTAAAACTAATACCATTTACTCGCCAACCAAGTGCAGCCAGGGAAGGAAAAGTCCGAACCGTCGACTTAATGCTTACGCAATCGCTATAAATCGATCATTAGTTTGTGTTCAGCCGCTCAGTCAAACCTCATCATTTTCAACAATTCAACCAACCATCTGTTTGCGATGCCATCATTTTTACACAGTTTTCTGCCGCTCTCAAAATTAGTCCCTTAACCGATGACCAGCACTCCCGCAGCTTTCTCATGTAACGACGCGTATCTCTGAATTATTCATTGATGTTCCGTCATCTTTATGCGCACACGCGACTAGAAAAGAGGACTGAATTACTCTTCACTCTACTACACCCCCCCCCCCTCCTCTATTTATACTTTCTCAAAAAAATAATAATAAAATAAATAAAAGGTTCATCCGTACACGCCCGTGCTTTACACGAAATAATAAAATCACCATTAACGATAACAACAGCTCTCGACCGTATCGCTGCAGCCGTGAGGATTACGTTGAGATGTTGAACGAAATTGATGAAAAAATATGCAACTACCGTCTACGAACTACTACTAGGCACCGAATGTACCTAAAACAGCACATAAACACACATTGAAGGCATACACGCGCTCATGCACACATTTTGTTATAAATGCTTGCTTCATAACAGTTTGATATGTGCTGGTTGCAAGAAATCATGGCAAAAGGCCCAGAGGCAGTCAATGTTTGGGGAAAGAAAAGAGAAATTTGGAATTTATTACCAGCCGAAAACGTTTGTTCCTGCTGATAGCACTCCAAACCCGGGCAAAGAGGTGCGTCTTTACAAGACCACCTTCAGTTTTTTTTTTTCGTTGATCCCTCTCTAAAGCGTACCCCCGTCGACCGCCACCATCGACTGCGGGTACGACTGCGCAACGTATATGGTCAACCGGTATCATAGGATTGTCGTCCGACTTTTCATTGTTTGAACAACAAACTGTTGCCAGTGAACGAAATCGAAATCAAAAATTCAAACGACTGCATCGTACGCCAAACTAGCCCCGATTCGAACGCAAAGAAGTATGTTCCGAAGAACGAGAACGAATGTGGGTCAATGTGCTTGGGGCTCGAGGATTAGAAAATCCCTCCAAATGCCATTTTCGGTCTTCACACAGCACAGCGATGGCAATGTGTGTCAAACGAAAGTGGGAGTGAAAGAATTCCTTCCTGCCGCACGACACGCTTTAGCATCGGGAATGTTAGGTCTGATCTGAGTTCGGGAATGATTGCGTGAGGCGTGGAGAAATTCCACACTAGCTGTCCTTGCCTGCATGTGGGTCACACATAAATAAATATCACCATAGCGTCGCGCGCGCAGCAAGTGGATAGGCAGATCGAAGAAAGTTTTTAGTACGCGTCCGTCTCCAGGCCGTGTGTGGGTTCGGAGATACGAAACGTTTATGAATCGATGTATGGCGTGAGCATGTGTGTATTTGAATATACAATCTAACGGAATTAAGTCGATTGGCTTGGAACTGAAACGGCAGTCGCACTTCGTTTTGTTAGTATATTTGCCAATACCTACATTGTGTACGTTGTTTTAGCATGGCTTTAGCTTAAGGTGTAGTTTTGAAGCAGCATATTCACAATGGATGAAACAGAAATATACATCCAGATTGTACGCACCTGTAATTAGACAAGAGTAAAAAGAGTGTTTTAACATACTGTGCAATGATATTTAGAATAAAAATTTGAGCACTGAATACAACAATCTTACCTTACGTTAAACATATGCTCACAAAACAATAATGAATTTTATGTCAAAACTCTATTTGTAACGCTTGTGACGCTAAACACAATTGTTAAAATACATTTTCATACGCTATTGTTATCAATACAATTATACAATATTTTTAAAATCAATATTATTTAAAACCATCATTGGGACCCTTTCCGTTGTAAATTTGTAGACTGAAATTTCAGCCTGTGAGCTGTTTGTATTTTATAGCAGTTTTCGAGCAACTATCTAAGTTGGTATAATATACAGGTGGGCTTAACCCAAGGTGTATGAATTTAGAAGACTGTTTTATTATCGCTTCTGCTTCTGAATAAAGATTTTAAGAGTGTTTTGTGTATTCGTCAAGCCTCCAGAAAGCTTGTTTGAACAAAAATTAAAATTTTATGGGTTAAAACCCATGCTGTCAAAAAGTGATATTCAAATTTGGTTATAAAAAACATGTTATGAGACCACCTAGACTAGATACACTTTGATTCCAGATTCCACCACCTGATCTCTTTAATGCACCTTGGGATAAATGTAAACAAAACCGTGTTTTCGAGCAGGTACTCGAATCTAATTCTAGCTTTGTGGCTAGAATAATCTAGACTGAAAATTGCAGGCTAGTTTTTTTGTGTGGTTTTGTATGGAGTGTCTACATGATTTCAGCCTCCAACTGTCAAACTCCATACAAAAAACTGACTAGAATCGTGAAGGCCCCCATTATATTGACATATGGATTATCAATGTTCACTGAAACCTGGTTCCAAATGTTGAATTATGAAGTCGAACAGTTTTAGCATTGAGGCTGAAACTACAAAAGGTTCCAATAAAGGAAGTTTTGAACATACAGTTTCGGGACAAAGCTCAAGACTTATTTATTATGAAGTGAAAATTTCACCAATTCATACCGATTGTTGCAAATTGCTCTTTCAACCCGTCTTGCAAAACAAAAAATGCCACCCGTGTTTAGATAATTGACCGATCGCAAAAAGGAAGACACTGAATAACGACAAAAAAAACTCGAACTCATCACTGACGTCAACCGTAACGTAACACAAAGTTCATCCCGTAATCATCTGTTACGATCTTTACTGTTTAAAACGGCCAACGCCAAGCTCTGTTTCCGTGGACTCATGTTTTACAGGTTTTTAAGTTGACTGGTGGAGAAAATTCGAAACCGGGTTGTAAACAAACCAGCTTAGAGGTATTAATAGCTGCACCCCTTCTGTACACCGAACTACCAACTAACGGCTCGGTCCATCAGCACCATTCGACCTTTCGGATGCGTTTTTCCATCAAAATCAAATTTTATTACATAAACCGTACGGTTTCCAATAGCTCACGTTGAGAAATGACAAATAGCACGTTCCATTTAGAGGACAAATCAAGAAAATCGTTGCTCAATAGGATGGCATAGCCACATCCTATTTCAGCAGCTATAGTTTCAGTGGTTCATTCAAACCACACAAAACCAGTTGGGTCAGTTTGACCGACTTTAAACTAATACGAAATTCGCATTAGATGCGCTTTTCTCACTCACCATTTAACGCTTGACAACATTGTACGAAATCAAATTGCGATTGCAAACCATCCAGCTTAAACGTTCTCAATCGTTATTTTGTGTGTGGTGTTATTCCACATTATCAGCCGAGCGTGGCTTATTAGCCAAGAAAAATTAAGTGTCTGCCATTTGCAATGGGTCACACAAAAAGTGTGTGAAATGCTTTGCAAATCATTTGCACAGCCGGAAAAAAGCCACCCGTAGTCCCCCACTGCTCGGGAGCGAACTTCATTTAACCACTCGCGTAGTTTGTCTTTCAGGGCTGCTTCTTTAATTTCGTTCACGCCATCGCCTCCAAAAGTATCATGTATTTCATAAATTTACAATTAAACAATGCACTCTAACATTCCCAAATTCGAGTGAAACATTTCGAACCGAAATGAAAGTGAACATTTTCTACCAATTTTCCACCCTCAACCACAAAGCGCGGAGCGCTAGTAAATTGAAAGCAAACGCCCGATCGTGTTTCAAACTGCAACATGGAAAAATAGAGATAAGAAGAAACTTCATCCAATGAAACATTGAAAGCATATTACTACCGATCATCTACCTTTCCATTCCGGCCATAAAACTGAAATACTCATTTGCGACAATTATAGCCCAGAATTCGAGCGTTTTCACACGATCACGGCTCACAATAAAACGATTGAAGAGATTGCCATCTTCTCGCCGCAATCGGCAGATGCATTTCACATTTCATCAAATCACTGCGTACTTTGATATCCAGATATCGATTGGAAGTGTTTTTGCTTTTGTTCCCCGATTGGCCACAACACAAAATGGCTTTCTAATAATGTGTAAAGAGACACATTACCCATCATTGCATACCGATCTAATGCATCGTCTTTACGATCGAATAATTAGCAAACAGTAAAGTGAGGTGAAAAAGGCGCAAGTGCTCATTTTGTGGATACGGTTCCCCGCTTTCTTCTCCAGCTGCGCATGTTGGACCGAATCTTGATGGAAGCGGTACGATTTCGGGACGCACAACAGAGGCTGAAAACCGATAAAAAATTACCGCCGATTGGACACTGTCACTCGGGAGGGGGCGCCCAGACGTGTTGGCAGATGGTCGGCTTGATTTGAATCGGTTCTCACACACACACAAACCGCGCGAGCGTCATCGCATGGTGGAATGTGAAAGTTGCGTAGGATTGGCCGTGCAAAGCAGTGCGTTGCGCTTTTTTTCCTCTTCCTCATATTTCCGTTAGTGTTTTCGTGGTATGGTGTGAATTTGTATTGAACTTCTAAACTGATGATGATTGGCATCTTCCCGAACACGAAATACTGTTGATGCTAGACGTTAACGATTTAAACCACACGCACAAAAACACTCCCATACTTTTATAAAAGCCCACCAGCCACACATAAACATACACACACACACAATCCGTAGAAAACAACGCAAATTTTTCAGACATACTTGGTTGGTCTGCACCGTGTTTACAACACTTCAACAAGCGATTGTGAACTCATCATTTATTTTTTCAGCTCACTAACGACGCCATTGACGGTAGGGGAAGTGATCCATCGATATACTTCCTCTCCTTCAGGCCGTCGTTGGGGCAAAGCTAACCGTTCGCCCGAGTACGTCGTTCCCGGCCCGCTCCCCCCAAAAGCCGACACAATCGCGCCCCAACCGCAACCGGACCGGGACCGGCCCGGCCACAAAGATCGCACCGGGGATCCTGATGCACCCGGTGAGCTGCTCCCGACGACACCGCTGAGCAACGTTTCGCCCATCGCCAGCTATCTGCGGCGGGCAGCGGCGGCCGCCGTTCCCCGACGTCGCACCAAAGCCAAGGTTCGCTACGGGCCCCTGCTGCCCATACTCGCCTACTCCGCTACGCCTACCGGTCCATGCACCCCGGACGACTTCCGCGTGAGTGCCGACGATCCTCAGTGCCTGGTGCTTGCGCAGGGTGTGGGTGTGTGTGTGTGTCTCTCTCT
>KI920644.1:12754-24988 GCA_000473525.2 Anopheles melas | reverse complement strand
AGCTAAGTTAAGAGGACGCAAGAATAATTTGCACAAGGCGTGTTCTTATCAAAGGGAAAGCAAACTGTGCTATTTTTCTACTCGGCGTGGATTTCAGAACTTGCCCTGCTTTCTCCTTCACTTGGGTTTTTTTTGTATCTTTCCCTTGCACAAGGCCTCAAGAAAGAACGATGGGAGGAGTGGTCGGGTGGTGGGTTCGGTTGGTGTGTAAATATATTTTTGTTTTGATTGCTTTGTTTCTTTATGGGCACTGTTGTTGTTTGTGCGGATAATTGTGGCAGCCGCCGCCGACGCCGGGCGATAAGGCCATGTCTTCCCCGGGCTTAGCTTGTTTGCATCGCTGAGAGCCCCCTGACCAAGACGAGTTGAAGTGCAATTTACCCAGTTGCAATGTTGCATTGTTGATTTTGGGCTGTGTTAGATGTATCTCGCTTTGGAATGAAATTGAGGCAATTAAGCAACATTTAACCCTATTCCAGGCAACCGGCTACCCGGGTAGCCAAATCGATTTTGATTACTCATTACTCTGATTCTAGGAATCCGGTCGACTTCGAAATTTGATATATTTGTGTAACCCACAGCCATTTTTCTCTGGAAGTTTTCGTAGATTTTTTTTTTTGAGAATAATTAAACTGTTTTTACGAATTACTACTAAACTAAAAACTAAAAAAAAAACGGTAGCGAGTTTAACCAATCTATGGACAGTTATAGAAACTGCATTAGTTTGTTTAATTTTCATCAGAATATTGCATCGATATTGGATTACGCATTCAAAACTAATAAGCCTCCAAAGTCGCTTGCTACCAATGTAGCTCGGTTGCCTGGAATATGATGTTTTTTTGGTTGCCAGTGACAGGGTTAACCTTAATATTGGGATTTTCGTTTTTTGTATGACCTGTTGATAATGTCTGCATCATAATCTTTTTAAACTACTATGTAATCAGTACCAAACGGTCAGCAAACATCGTCACGGCTTAGCTCTACGCAATTCCGTTCTATCGCCAACTTGCATCTATTGCACAACAAAAACCCGATGATGACCTCGTCGACAGCACGCCAGCTGTTCTTCAAGAGCGAACAGGCATCGGGGAATCTTTCATCATTAACCCGACCGGAAACGGTCAATCGAGCAGGAATGAATTCGCACATGCATGTTTAACAAACACGGTCGCTCGCGAACGTATAGAACGAACGTGATGAACGACGGGTTTTAAATGCTTCACTTTATGCTTGGGTTGATTTTGGGCCTATTTTGCTGGCTTTGTGTTGTGCTGGAAACTCTATCCAAATGCTGTAGAAGAAAGCAGGAGGATCTGTTTTGCGCCCGTGGGCTCCATTTGGCTGTTGATTCTTCCCTGCCTCTTGTTGCTATCAATTCGTAACGTTCGATCATTGCCGGTTGTGCAAAAACTAAAGGTTGATCGTGTAGATCGTACCACGCGTTTTTTTTTGCAAAGGGTCCCCATGCGAACCCAAGAAAGCGTACTCTTTGCTTCCTCGCAACTCCCTGCAGACGAAGCTTCTCGCGGTGTGTGGTGTCGAGAACAGATAACTTCCGGGCATTAATTTTAATGTCTTCAACCCGTTTTGTCCCGTAAAATAGTGTGGCCAGTCGATCAGTACACTCGCCTCGTGGCTTCTTCGTTCGTGCCCTACGGTGGGATTTTGCCATTCCACACGGTGGGTTACCTTTAACTCTCTAGCTTTTGTTTCTTTCTTTTTCGTTCTCTATTATTTATTTCGCCATTTGTCTTAACCATGCTTGGCGCGCCGGGTTCTCCACCCGTTAGCACTTACCCGGTTTAATTCCTATTCTGTGCTCCGTGGCTTTTTGTTAGACCATTCGTACCCGTCTTTTTGTTTTGTTTTCATTGTTAAACATTATTCTTTCCCTGCCGGCAGCAAATCTTAGTTCCTAGATCATATCCCTCGAGGGTATTCATTCCGTGTGGAGCTTGTCCGTCTCTTTTTTGACAACCGTTGGGTGTTTCTAAAGCGTTAGAATATCTCTTTTTCACAAGAGTACAATCCGATCACGTGACTCTGTGGCTAGTGTGTGCCGTAGGGGTTTTTTTTTGTTTTGTTTTGTTATTATACCATCTTCACACCGGAAGTGGGAATGTGTGTTTCGCCACGCCAACAATATTCTCCAGGGCCGGTGGCGTCACAATTGTTCGATTTGAATGTGATGAGGAAGTACGAGCCATTGCCGGAAGTTGATACCGATTACGGCGCGGACTTGCAAATCGTCGTCTAAGTTACGAAAGATGGATAGGCAGTCAGCAACTATTGTTTGCTGGAACGAACTTCGGAGAGGTGTGGAATTAGGGAATCCGGTGTAAAATTTTACCTAAAACTTATATGTTCGAATTCGCGATGTACTTTGTGTTAGTTACGGTGCGACGTAAAAATACGTTCACAGAAATAAAGATCTTTATAACAATCTGCTTAAGAGCATCAAAAGAATCTGATGTCTGCAAATTATTTCGCGAAATAATCGCAAACAACGTGTTCTCTTAGCGTTATAATGAAAAGGGAGCACAATTCTGGCACTAAATTAAGCAATTCCACCTTACTTGGAGCAAATTTCTTAAGCCGCCCCCCTCGTCCTCGTAACCATTTGTCTCAAACGGCAGTCAAATCACATTTCTCAGCTTAATTGGATGTTCGCCGCGCGTGCAGAGATTGGATTACCGCCAAGAACACGAAGCAGAAGCGGTTTGGAAAATGTCGTAACCACCATTACCTCACCGCCGACATCTCTCCCGCAAAGTTGTGTGCATTTTCGCATGACGATCACTTACAAATTGCTGTGCGGTGTTTATTCTCTCACAGTGGTTTTCTCAGTTCCGTGAAACGTGTTCCCTGTTCCTCCGGTTCTGGTGAGAACACGGACATGGATCAAATTTCGAAATGTAGTTTCCGGTGGGTTTTGTTGGTTCCTGTGTGCAGACAGGCTTCTCTTTGCTGCTGTAGTACGGTTGCCCCTCGGGAGCGCTACGGCATGCTTCCACCGGTTCCGGTTTCAGTTGCAGAGAGGCTCCGCGAAGCAAAGCAGTCGTCGTGATACACGTGACTTTGCTTTCAATTTTTAAAGTCTGCCATTTAAAGTTGGCTTATGGGGAGAGGAAAACACTAGAGGAAGAAGATGCGAGAGAACGAGTTGTCTCCGGTTCGTTCAACTTCCGGGTGTGTTGCACTGCAGCGAGAGTTGGGCACCATATGGAAGACGTTATGGGTGCAAAACTGTCAATAAGGTTGCAGAGCTTGGTTGCAATGTGCAAAGCGACATCCCTCCCAAGCTCGCTTACTGGATTTTGCAAAGCAAAACTGCGGAACAACTGTTGTTATAGGAAATATTAAAACGATATTTCTCGAGCATTTTCAGTTACTTCCTCTGTTGGGATAAAGCCATGCATATGTTGTCCATTATGTATATTTGTGGTCGTGCGTTCCTCCTCTGCCAGTGACAAACGGTTGCGCCTGAGCACACACAACTGCAACTGTAGCTCTCTCGATTTTGTGCATCTCATTTCACATTTCACCATCATAAATCAAACCCTGGGCACCATTCTTTTCCCATGGCTTTTGTGCTATACATTGCATCGTTTCGTGTATACGTGAGTGCGAATGATGTGTCCAGTCGGCAGTTCCCCAGCAGTAGAGGTCCTACTTTCAGGACCAGGAGAGGACTACGAAAAATGGGTGTGTGCTCTGATTATTGCATGAGTGTGCTCACACCCAACACAGTCTGCGCGCGTTTGTGTGTGTGTGCGCCTGGAAGTAGATTTATGGCGATAGCAAGTGGAAAACAACGTGAACCTCACCTCCTCACGCATTTTGTGGTTTGGTTTGGACGAGTTAAGGGAAAAGAGGCTGGACGAGGAAGGACTGCACATTCGCTGCAACGATGATCAATTTTGTCCGCGTGGGAAGTTGACAATCGAAGTTCAAGTGTGTTGTCATGCGCGGCCGGAGTGAATTATTTCATTACCATATTTATTGGAGATAGTTATTCAGAGCATTAAACATTGGGAGACTTCCCTTTTTCATTTTTCACACCGGGAGTTTGAATATCTCCGATGTCCTAATGATTATTTCCTGAACATTTGCCTCAAAATTCCTGAAATGTCAACAATTGCAAGCATCAGTCGCAAAACATATGTTCTGCAATTAAATCCTGTGAAACGCAATTCCAAAATTGAAAAGAATTGAAAACATATCCTTGATAGCGCAGTGGTTGGTCAAAATCGCATCAATTACGCCTACACGCCAATCACGCGTGTCCTTTCACTTCGTCCATAGCATCTGCCTGGTCATGCCCGTCGATGGCGCCAATGTTGAGTTGAGCAGCAGCAGGTATCAAACAACAAACACCACCAACAGGCTGGTCGTACCTTCAGTAAGTACTCCAAACCTGTACCATATGGTGTGAGCGGAAGAACCAGGGGTTTTGGGGTTGGGTAGTGCCAGGATGGATCCATCTCGGCGTCCATTTTCGCATCCTAAAAAGCTTGCCCTGTGTGGAAAAGTGGTGGGCAATCGTCGTTGTGCGACTGCGCTGGCTGCTGTCGTCTGGGGGGAGTCCTGTCCAACAGGGGGAGGAAGCCAGGGGACTTCATTTCATCGCCCACGCTACTGAGAAGGGCACGTGCGCGCACATACACACATACACAATACAGGAAACGTTGCTGCCCTGTGTCTCTCCAACCTACGCGCGAAATCCTTCGATTGCCATTCGGTGTAGTGTCCGGCCCCTCTCGCGGTCCTCCCGGCTTGAAAGAGGGAGAGAGAGAATGAGATTGATTGGGACCAAGCGCGCCCATGGAACATGGAACATTGAAAATTATCCTTCGGGAATAATGCGGTTCAATTAGAGCTTTTGGAGCCGAGCGCGGCGGAGCGAAAGAAGTGCAAACGTCAACGGGAAGGGATAGCAGCAGCATAGCATCAGCGCTCTGCTTGGAATTACCGTCCATTAGCTCGGACGTGCAGTCTTGTTTGTTGCTGCCTGTATTGGTATCCATTGGTCTTGGCACTACGAAAAGGCGCAATCAATCAAAAAGGTGGAGAAGCTCATTGGAGTTCAGTTAAGAGCAGCTTTCAAGGTAATGGCTGAATTCAACATATGGTAGGACATTAGTAGTGCGATAGTCAGGCAAAGGAGCTTATCAAATAAGATCATAAATATGAGGAGATGTATGGCGATCGTTAAGAAAGGCTTAGATTTTATTCTCCAAATGTGTATGTTCTTGGTAAAGATGTTATATTTTAACGCTTGTCTTCACACAAACTCAAAGAACATATCATAGATGTCGCTGTTTTTATAATTCTGGTACATTTATTATGATATGGATCATCTGTTTTATCATCAATTTATCAAGGCTATATGAAGTAATTAAAAAAAAATAGACTACACATACATAAAATGTATTCACTGATTAATACATCAGGCTACATCATTTTGAGCTTATTTTGACTGGTACCGTCGTTGTTCTTCAACTGAGAGCGTCTATCGATAAAACAGCATAATAAGCGTCATAATCAGTTACGGTCGCACAGTGTCATTCATAAGACACGGTTCATCGACAAGACGAATTTGGGTTGTTGTTCTCAAACGTACCGAGGTGTTTTCATACGAACTCTGTTTGCACCGTAAAAAAGAAGGTTCCGGTTTCTGAAAGGTTTCTGAGAAGCATATTTCTACAATCGATGCTACAATAAATACTTTGAAACCTAAAAAAATGTATAATAAATTCAAAATTATCTGAAAAAAGGTTTATAGAACTTTTCGCATAACCAGAGCCGGTATGTTTCATAGTATCTGTTGTGAAGTATTGTGCTGAATCTCTGTTTGTAGAAGATAGATATCGAATTGAATTTATCTTCGGTTCAATTTAAGATATGTCTTTTGCAATGTGGCTACCTTCCGTACGACATTTGATAGAAACTCCCTGGAGATGCCAACCCTTACTCCATCTCTCTTCCAGTTCGTCAGAAAGGTTCCATCTCTTGGATCATTCACACCGGCCTCTCTCCAGTGTCACAACTGGAATGGATATGTGTCGTCGATGAAATATTTTGCGTACGAATGCCATTCCATCCGACAATAATAATGCAACCAACCCATCATTTGCCCCGAATGTCTTTCCATCGGTGGCAGCTTCCATCAGCAGAGCACAATCGATTGCCATTGACGGGGGATGGGATCGCTCGAGCCTCTCCTTGGCTTTCTGCGAGTGTGTGAGTGAAGCGATCCCTTTCTATAAGAATGTCCACCGTTGTTGTGTGAGCGTCTTCTTCGCTGGCAGTGTGGAACGCAACTGGAAGATTTATCGGTGGTGGCTGTGTGTGTGTGTGTTTTTTTTTTCTCGCTCTCCTTCTCCTCAACCCCTCATATAATGGCGAAATATTTAGGTCACTTAAGGCATTAAGAAGGCTGAACGGGAGAATAAAAACAAAAGAGGCAGCAGCAACTGAAACAACAAAAAAAGAGTTGTGCTCCAAAAGCATTCTGTGCTGGAAAATCAATCCTCATAAGAAGTTCCCAAAGTGTGGTGGTGTGCGCGCGGCAAAGGGAAAGAAAGGCAGGGGTACTTTCGGGTGGTAAAGGATGATTGAAATTAATATATCGTCCAGACGCGGTACCGTCTCGCAACGGCAGTGGGTTTGGGATTTTTGGATCACACCCTATCCCCTCTCTCGGGCGTGTGTTGCTGCATCTTGCTGCGGCTGCGGAGTAGTAACCCCGAAACAAGTGAACCGTCTGTCTGTGTTCCGCTGGTCCATTTGGTCAGTGCCATCAGAGATCATGCCCCATTGGCACTGGCAGATCGTATGTGTTCGTTTTGGGGGTACGGTTTGCGCGCGCGCGCGCCTTACTCTTTGCATTTCTTTTGCCCTCTTTAATGACTGCAATAAATTGTATTATATTGCTTTTTATCATCATACGTTGGCGGGGGGCTGCTGCTGCAGAGACGAGTGAAAGTACACAAGTACCAGTAGACGACGATGTGTGAAGCGTTGCAATTCGGGGGGATGGGACTGATGTCAAGAACGTCTGGAGCCTGTCGTTCCCCTGTCCAGTGGGCGCGCGCATTTGTGGATGATTTTTATTTGGTAGACAGCAAGTGACATATTATCACGCGTTGGAAACCGGAGCAGACAATTGTTATCCCGTGCTTTCTTTTTAATGTTATACTTTTAGGCAAAAGGAAAGCATTGTTTGTGTTGTCAAAAAAAAAAATAAAATTATTAAATGGATTAAAAAAAAGTAAAACTAATTACATAAAATACATAAATTAGGTACATAACTAAAAGAAAATACCTGAAATAGAATAAAGTAATGGAATAGAACAGAAATGAATCAAGAAAATGGTAAAATAAACAACGATATAACAAAATAAAACAATAATAATGAAATAGATAACATGAAAATGCAATAAAACATATCCAAAACGTACAAATGGAAACAGAAAATGGTACAACTGACATTGCTAACAGCATAACTAAGCAGCAACCTCAACGAACCATGCATTAACAACCAAAATTTGTAACCTATCGCTTGTAAATTGCTTGCCGGAAACCTTAATAACAGCAATCAATGGGTGCGAAAATGCGAAAATTTCCCTGTGAGAGAGCATATGCTGATGAGAAGCGAACACATCCTCCCTACAGGCACATCCCTCTTTGCACCCCCTTTTTCGCTTCCTTTCTCTTTTTTGCTGTTTCTTTGTGCTGTGTGTGTGTGACGTTCGGTGAAAAATGTGCACTGACACAAAGATCGCGAAGACAGGCGGTTGGGCTTGAACGGAAAAACTGAACGAATGATGCTACAAATGGCATTTCTTCCTTGTGTGTTTCCTGTTTCCTCGTAGAGGAGTTTTCTTTCTCTTTCTCTTTCGGGAGCATATTTCTCAAAACTCCCATGAAGCACCAGCACACACACACACACATCATTGCTGCGTTGCGTTTAATAAATTTCATTAATTTCTGTCGCACTTGCTGCGGCGCTGGCTGGCCGCCTGCCTCCTCCTGGATGCCTTTTTGGCGCTCTTTGGCTTTGGCTCGTTGCACTGGTGCTTCACCCGATTGGGCCGGCAAAATATGTGCAAACGTGCATGATGAGAAATGAGAACTAGGGTTAAGATTTCATCGCCACTGCACGGAGTTAAAAAGTAAAACGTGCGTGGTAAAAGAAAAGATGCTTGGAGGCGATGCGTTGGCAGATCTGTTTAATGGTATTTTGCTTTCGTGGTGTGTTCTTGCTCTCGGCTGCTGGACTATCCAAATTAAATGGTGCACAGTGTAGAGCGTACAGAAAACGGTGTGACAAAATTAGACTGAATTAACGGTAAAAGTTGTGCGAAAGAAAGAGAAGATAGTTAAAAGATTATACAGAAAATGTGTTGATACAATTATTATATATTTCTTTTGAATATGGTTGTTAAAAAAACTTAAAATATTTCCCATGTTTCATCATTTAAATATCTTGGTATCTTGGCTGCAAATCTACCACTTCCTTCTGCCGTCATTTTCATCCGTTCTCCTGCACATTCGCTACCCGCTGCGCGAACGATTTGTCTTAATTTCCCATTATCATTACTTTGGACAATAGTTTCAATTAATTTTCACAATAAAACCACAGCTGACAGCGTCTCGACTTGCACAAAACACATTTGTCCGAGCGATTATGGCGATTTGTGTTAAAGGGGAGGGCACGCCAAAGGGGGAGCACGGGAGTGAACGATTTTCTCGGCAGAGGTTAGGGCCAGATCCGTGTCGTGTCCATGGTAAGCGGATGCGTTCGAGAATGGGTCGGGGCAGGATTGCGCGTGGGAGGTAATCGAGGGTAAACTCCCACTTACCTTCGGCAGGGGGGGGGGGGGGGGGAGCAAAAGCAGCCGCTCCGTACAAGCTGCCGGTGGTGGTACCCCGAGCGCGCAGACCGAGATCGTGCCCGAAAGCAGTAATAAAGAAATTTTACAATAAAAGTCAGCAATTATCGTCGTTTCCCGCTGTAAAACACATTACACCATTCACCTAAACCACCGCCCTCCTCCCCACTCTCTCTTTCTCTCCCGGGTTTGCCATTGCCGCGAGGCTGCGCTTCTGTTGCTGCTGCTGCAGTTGGCTGCTGCTGCTGCGCTGTGTTATTGCGCCGCGTACCTTCATATCCGGCGCGCGCAAATATCACGAACGACGATCGCGGTAACGTTTTCGCTGTGTTTTGCGCGAGGCTTGGTGCGCGTTGATGGGCGTTTGGAAGGGTCGATCACAGTCCGTGGTAGGAAGGGAACAAGAGGGGGACGCTTTTTCATAGTTTTTCTTTGCCTTTGCTTGCGTGTTTTTCTTTGCCATTCACGCCCATGGTCTATGCACGCGTGGTGCTGTGTTGTACCCCGCGAGAGCAGCACGAGCTTATTCGAGGAAATGATAATGTTGTTTGAAGGTGGTAGAAGCGGAATGGTTTGCGAACAACGACAAAGGAAGCGTGCGTGATCGCGATCTGGCTTTGATCTAGGCGTGTAGTAGCTTTGGCTGTAACTTAAAACGTCATCTTGTTTAGCAAGTAAATTGCAAGACACGGCATACAAAGAATGATTGGTATTGATTTAAGGTAAGGCGTAAAAATCATGCCAAACTACGAGTCACAATTGTAGTTCAGCCAATTTCCCCAAAATATGTCAATGATGATCAAACACAAACACGTTTGCATTCAAAATCTTAATTCAAATTCGAATGAATCAATAGATGACTCCATAGATGATTCTGATTCGATTCCAATCATTGCCGTTCGAGTGTTTTATTAATCGACTTATTCCGATAAGAAACAACGTTGGCGACGATAACACGGAAGTCTGTGGCTCAGTTTTAGTCAGAATTGATAGATATATTTATCTAGTCAACTGTTTGACCACGATTCGTATGACAACAATGATTCACTCTGGAATTGGTTCAATAAAAATAGAGCTGCCACCACTATCACATCACCTCCCATAGTTGGTCAACTGTGAGTGTGAGAAAGATGAGTCTTTTGGTAAATGTGAACCATTAGTCAAATTAAACTTGAATCATAAATTGAACTGAGTGACAGTGGTGTATTCTCCTTTGCAAGATCAGTTTCGTGCGAGTCGTGTTTTAATATTAGCATTTTAGTTTATAGTTTCGCTACCAACTGTACGACTATGTGTTAATAGTATAAAAGCACTATTCTAGGAGAATCGAACGCCGGTTTGCCCCCCCTCCCTTTAATAAACCATAACTTTCATTCTGCAAACGAAAAACCAGACAGCGATAAATTCCGTCTCAATTATGCCTCTTATTTGTGCTGCGTTGTCGGTTCGTCTCCTGCACTCGCCTCTCGGTTTAATCGCTCGTCCGTAGAATCCTTTCAATGTGTGGTATTCGTAGGGTAGCTCTCCCGAACAGCCCCGTGCACGATGCTTCTATCGCTCACGATTCCTGTTTGAACTATTCCCCGTCGTAGGTCCTCCTGCTGGGCAACAATGGACAGCGAAGGCACACCGTCAAACGGCGACCGGCAACTACTCCTTCGTCATCCACAAACCGCAAAGCAAATGGAGAATACATTTAACGTCACTTGGTGTCACAGCAGAGAAATGGGCGGTTGGGGTGGTGCCCAAGAACCTCAAAGGCAATAGAGAGCGAAACGTTTTGGCTGGTTCGGCGTGTGTGTGTTTGTTGATGCATCAAAAAGGAGCAGAACTTAATTGGCTGTTAATGAATCATTCGTCCGCACTTAATGGCGTACAATTCTGGGATCGCGCTCGTTTGGAGGGATGATGTAAGGGTGGCAAAGTTTGTGCTTTTACAGAAAATTCAATGTTTTTGCTCTTCTATATGGAAACACATTTCTCTTTGTGCGAGACTCTCTATTCATTAAAGCCATTTTTTTTAAACTAATTTCCCGTTAATCATTTGGATACATTTAAACCTGCAAAGTGAAACAAAAACCGTCTGCAAAACCGTTAAAACCCCGCAGATAACAGAGGAATTCTCGCAACTCGAACGGCCTCAAACATCTGGGGCCCTACCGAGAAAGTGAGCGCGCAGTTTCATCCCGTTGTGCCCCCCCCCCCTCCAATGAGCATCATTTTCTCGATCGTCGATCTCTTCGCGAATTTCCTTTTTCCTGCTCTAAGCGTGCTTTCTTTCTGCCGTTGCTTTGTGCAATTTTCTTTGCGCGAATTAGCGCGCGTTTTGCGCACCCGTTTCCATGCCGGAGTCAGTCAGCGAGTAGTGTGGTGTGGTAAGTTATGCTCTGTGTAGGATAGACCTTTTGGAACACCATCCTCCACACATGTGTGGATTGAGTCTCGTACCACAATAAAAAAATAGCAAACATTGAGCTCTTCTTTCTATCCGGGTTTTTTGTTGTTGTTGTTTGCTGCCTGCTTGCTTGTTGGTAATTTTGGTAAATTTAAATTGCCTTCACTTCATTCACCGCTTCGCCCTCTTCTTTACTGGATCCGTTTTTTTTTGTGTATGAAAACAAAAAAAAAAAAACATTGATGCACACGTGTGTATGTGAGGGGGCTTGTTAATCATTTTCCCAGTACGAAATTGTGCAAATATGTGCGTGTGTGTGTGTGTGTGTGCTACCTTTCGACAAGTGTGGTTGACCGTTAGAACCGTCATGTCATGGGCAGGCGCTGCCCGCTTTTTTTTCCCATGCTCTCAACTGTGAGTTTTGGCTCTGCCCAAGGTGGGTTGATTTTTATGCTCTCGTGAGTTTTCCCACCTCCCCTCCCCTTCCACACGCTCTGTGCTCTTTAACCATCTCTGGTTTTGGGGCTGTGGCGTGCATGTTTTGGCGCATGGGGGAGGGGTCCTCTGGGGTAGTAGGATGGTCTTTTGCTGTTGTTTTACGCTGACCTCTTCTCCCATCATACATCGGTGGTGTGTCTCTGTTTCCCGTTTGGGGCGAGAGTTCATCATCATGATGAACCCTTCTTCTACTTGTGTGCGGTAAGCGGTGTTTGCTGTTTCATACAGACAATGATTCTCGTCTCATGGTTTAGCCTTTTTATGCCTTTTCCCTGTCCCTGCACGCTTGCTTGTGTTTATGTGCGATGTGAACGGTTTGGGTGTTATTTTTTGTCAAATAGTTGGCAGTTTTTGCTGCCTTTTCCCCCCCTCCCCATTCCTGTGCTGTGGCTCGAAACCAAAACCAGAATCCAAAGGATGTTGTGGTTTTGTTGGACTGTCGTT
>KI920643.1:13950-24058 GCA_000473525.2 Anopheles melas | reverse complement strand
TATAACTTTAACTATGGTAGATTCAACTATATCCGTAGGCATAACACCAATTGTATGTTCAATGGCTGAAGAAACAATCATTCCATTAGCATTAAAACATATTAAATGGAGTAAAAATGGCTCGAAACATTCGGTTTGATGCAGCTGTACCATGAATTCCGTGCGCCACTGTATGCCAGAAATTGATCACGCCGTCGCGAAGTCGTCTTTTAAAGAAAAATTTGCAATTATTCTCCCTCAATCTTTAGTGCTATTTAGTGCTTCGCTCATCATGACTGCTTGGTGTACGATTTTACTCTTCAGTTTGTGCTCGCTGGTGACGCCAGCAGTCAGTACTGTCATAGGAAACGATACACGGGCAGCACTGTCGGGCTTTGGCTACGAAACGTTCTCCGCGCAGTTAGACTATCTCCAGACCAAGCTGCTCGAGGTGGATTCAACCGTCCGGGGGATGAGTGAAAAGATTGGACACAATCTAACCACACTCCAGGAGCAGTCGAGTAGAATGCTTGCCCAGCAGACAGCATGTACGTCCCAGCCCACTGTGCAGACTACCTACCAGTCGTCTAGTCCCGTACGATCGTGGAAGGAAGCGTTGCCAAGGATATCGGGCAGGTATCTGATACAGCCGTTCGAAAACGAAACCGCGTTTGATGGGTACTGCGAGTAGAGCCGCTTTGGAGGTGGTTAGTTGGTGTTGCAGCAGCGGTACGATGGGCTGCTAAACTTTCAGCGTGGCTGGAGTGAGTACGTGAACGGGTTCGGAAGCGTGGTGGGTGAGTTTTGGCTCGGTTTGGAGCGCATGCATCGTCTGACGTCGGCCCGATCGCACGAGCTGATGGTGGAGTCGGAAGATTTCGCTGGCAATTACGTGTACGCACGGTACAGACAGTTCGAGGTTGGCAGTGTGAAGGACCAGTACCCACTGAAGAAGCTGGAAGATTATTCGGGATCGGCTTGCGACTCGTTGGTGTATCACAGGGGGATGAAGTTTACAACGCTGGATCAAGACAATGATGCCAAAGCGGATTCAAACTGTGCAATCGATTTTAGTGGTGCTTGGCGGTACAAACATTGTCACTATTCTAATCTTAATGGTGGGTCCATGCACGAAAAGAATTCGAGAGCAATTGTTTGGTATTATTACCAAAACTCCACTTTAGGTATGGCATACTCAAGAATGATGATTCGTGAAACTTAGGTGATGCATTATTTTTTGTGAAATAAACATTTATACAACCTTGTGCCTTCGTATGCTGCCTGAATTTTCAACATGTTTGAACAAAAGAGGAATCATTTAGAAGGACACACTTACTGTAAGATTATTGTCAACGATGTCGAGCGCCTTCAGTCCGCTGAGCCCGTGGAACGCCCCATAGTCCAGCTCGGTCAGTATGTTGCCGCCGAGCCGGAGCGTACGCAGCTCCCGCAACGCCACGAAGCTATCGTTTGCGATGTACTCGAGCAGGTTGACGGAAAGGTCGAGCAGCTGCAGCCGCTGCCCCAGATGCTCCAGGTTCCGCTCGTACGGCACCTCGAGCAGCTGATTGTTCTGAAACGAAAGCACCTCGAGCGAGTACAGGTGGCGCAGCGTGCTCGGCTCCAGGCTGGTCAGCGCGTTGCCCTCCAGATCCAGCTCGATCAGATTGCGCAGATCGTGAAAGGCGGCCGGGTGTATCGTGTCGATGCGATTGCCGCACAGCTTGAGCGTTTGCAGCCGCTGCAACCCCCGGAACGCATCCTTCGGTATGGAAACGATCGCATTATCGCTTAGGTTGAGCGTACGCAGCGCCTGCTGCGTGTCGAAGTTGCGCGACCCGAGCGCCTCGATCCGATTGCCGGCCAGATCGAGCACCTCCAGCTTGTAGTAGAAGGTGAGCGTAAAGTGCACGTTGGTGATCCGGTTCGCGGTCAGGTTGATGTAGCGCACGTCCGGATTGAGCTGGATCGGGACGACGTCCAGCCCGGCCCCGATGCACCACGTCCGCACGTTCGGGTCGCCCTCGCAGGTACATATCGACGGGCAGAACGTGTACACCTGCTGCAGAAACACCAGCAGCACTAGCGTGGACGAGTAGATGATGACGCGACTGTTTGCCTTTAGCGGCACCATGGTGCCTCTCTGAGGTTGAGTTCGGCTTCCGACACCGGACCCTGGTCGGTGTGGTCTGCACTGTTTCCCTTGCACTCGGAGACACGGATGGGGTTTGCTCTGGCACGGTCTCTCTCGCTCTCTGTTTAACCGTGACAAACGTGATAGAAAACTGCGTACAAAAATGCTAATTAAATCTACCGTCTCGTAGACACAACCGTACTGTTGATGGATCGAGTGGATCGTAGCCTATCGACAGGCCACTTGCTGGTGACACTGGACGTCATCGTCATCGTTCAACATGCACTTCGTAACGATGTACGCCAACACCGGAATCAAACCGTTGCCCGTTGCATCTTCGCACTCATGCATTGACCGGACGAGGTGGGTTGGTTCTGGAAGGAAAGAGGAGTAAGAAATGAAATCGTTAGTGAGCAACATAGAGAGCGCATTGATTCTAGAGTGGTTCAACCACGCCGCCCGCTCAGTGCGTGCTATCCATTCCGGTGATTAGATATTTAAATTCAACTAATTAATTTTATCTGCTGCAGGGTCGAAATGAAAGCAGTGGAACCAGAACGACAACGGGGACACATTTCAAGGCAACGCTGGTGACGCGCTTCACGCTTCGTGGTTGGATTGTCGCTACAGGTCTGAGAGAGTAAAACCCGCATTTTCAAACCGTGGTATCGGGTTCTAGGCAGCCCGCCAACCGCTTTGACTGACAGCTCGATTTGACATCTGTTCATCTGAGTGCCTGTCACGTCCAGCCGAACGGGAGAGTGCGGAAGAATTTCTTCCAGAGATTTGTTTTCAGCCACCCCGTGTCCGGGTGTCGCTGAACCGTTTTTCTCGCTCATTGCACCCTCCCCGGGAAGAGGAAAAGGTAGAAGAAATGGAAGGGTGCCACCCTTTCAAGTGTGACCCGTAATCGGATTAAACCATTTGCTCGGGGCAGAAGGATGATTACCTCTCCGTTGTTGGAGGACGCTGGAAGACGGATCTGTTAACTCTCGCTAAGAAACAGCTGTTTCTGCTAAAGCCCGGTTTAAATGGTGGAGCTCTTATTTCCTTTCTCTCTCTTTCTTTCTTCTTTCAGTGCTTCTACCACCGTTGCCAGCGCTGTCGTTGATGGGGAAGTAGTAACATTTTGACATTTTGGAATGTTGTGTTCCCTCTTTTTTAAGCAAATCCCGGAGGGGGTACACCGTTCGGAAGATTGGTTGCACTCTGTCGGTTTGGTGACGTTGTTCTGAGATGTTGCGCGTACTTTAATTAGGGATTTTGGGGAAAAGTTCAGAAATTAATTTTAATAGCTTGCACACTTTATAACGGCTTATTTATCAATAATGGTAGTGACTTTGTAAAACTCTTCCTTAATTAGAATACTTTTGAGTTTTGAAGCTTATTTGTCTATGCAACCAAATGTGAGGCTTGAATGTGTTACAAATTTTAAGTGAATTTGACAAATTGACAAAGATGTTTAAGCTGTATGCCTAAGACTTGTGGAGGAACGTGTTTTTTTTGTTATGGAATTAATATTCAATGGTGATTGTTACAAAATAATTAGCTATTTCTTTACCTGCAAGTCGTTTAACATACATTTCAGTGAATTTTGTAATGAATTACATGCAATCAACCTTCAAACATGGTCCAATAAGGCCTGCACATATGTCGTACTAGGCATTTTAATGTCCCACAATAATGGTCCAACGCTTCAAACAATGGACACTTTAATCCACACGCGGTAGTTACCGTAGTGACAAATTAACTCCATCTGTGTCCTCTGCTGTGGTACGGACCATTTCCCCACGCTGCTTTAAATCAGTCAACTTTGCAACCAATGGTAACACCCATTTCCCACAACACGTCCGCGTGGCGATTGAGCCATTCCGAGCAGCAGCCGACAACTATATATAGCCCAAACTCTGTGGGGGGGGGGTTACTTGCAGCATTAAAGCACACACACACACACACATACACACACAATGGTCACAGTGGGACTATCTGAAGCTTTTAAGCTCGTTCACTGGTGCTCCAACCTTCCCAAGTAGCCTCACAATAATAGCACTCCGAGGAAGAGAGAAAGAGAGGGGAAGAGAGTGGAGGGAGGTGAGCAAGTATTTTTTGGGGACGTCGTTGCCGTGGCCCAGACGATGCTACCGCGTCACGTAAATAATGTTACGGTGAATTTTTAATAATTTTCCTTCTGGCACAGTGCCGCTGTCGTAAAGCATGCGGCTACTACTAACTGTCGTCTCCAGGGGGGGAAGGGCGGAATAACGAGCTGGGGTTCGGTTGCACCGGAGGCTCGTACGTGATCCGGTGCAATATTTACCGGCCTGCCGTCTCCTGGAAGGTACCCGGCAGGCAAACGGCAGCCCGACAAAACGCCGTCCGCTACGAAAGTAAAGTGACGAAAATACTGCCAAACAGAGTGTGGGAGGGGGAAAGGGGGGGGGGGTTGCGGAGTGGCAGGGAAGTTCAACAAACGGGGGATAAAACGCTAAGCAGGAGGAGAAGAATAAAAGGCTTCTGTCACGTTTCTGAATCCCTGTCGCTTGCACCCCTTTTGCCTCGTTTCCATGGTAACTACTGTTGGTCGCCGTGTTCTTTAGTGCATCAGGTTCTGCAGGGCATGCCATGGCGGCAGGTAAACGACTCGGTCGTCTCAGGATGCTTCTTCACCTGCAGCTACAGCTGTGGCACACAGACACACAACAGTAGCACACATTCCACGAGTGTCCTGGTCCTTACCAAAAAAAAAAAAAGACTGTCTTAAAAGTTGCCACCAGACGGGGCAACACCAGCAACCGCAGCACAGGTGGAAAGAATAAGCATATAAAAAATAAACATGTCCCCCACAGCCACCCTCCCTGGTTGGTACCAGCAAGACAACGGAAACGGAAAGATGCACAGCACACAAATAATCAGCCCACTGTCTTGTTGGCGGAGAAGAAGGAAAGTGCAAAAGTGCAGGTGTGTGCAGATTTTACATGCCCGGGTGAAAACCCGGGACGAGCTTTTCGCGCTAGCATCTGCCCCGTTTTGTCCGCTGTTGCCGATTGCAGCATTCCTTTCGCTGGGAGTTTGTTTTGTGTCTGTTTTATTTTTTCCCTTTTTTCCGGTTCACGCCTCGTCCCCGTTTTTGCCACCACCATCACCACCACCGAGGGTGTAGATTATTCATGAATCATTGTTTATTTGAATTTCTTTCACCGGTTGCAACAGCGGGCGGACAGAAGCTGTCGGTGGATTGGTGGCTAAAAGATGCATCTGCATTTACTGCAACCGGCCATTACGGGGGAGGTTTATGGGAACGTGGTACCCTTTCATGCGGAAGGATAATGAGACGAGCAATACATTATTCAGGCGAGGCTCGGACGGCCACACGGACCACCGGACGGAGTTTTTGATGTTGCAGGTGTAATAAGAAGCAACACACAACACACACAAAATGAAGAAAAATGATTCCCACCTTCCCACGGGGAGCAAAGAAGGTGCAGTGAAGAGTAAATATAACCGGGAGGGAAATGAACTGTAAAGCTCATTTCATGGTTTGGAATGAATGTTCACTTTGCTGAATCACAACGGAGTGCTTTTCTGGAGTTTTTTTTGTTTGGTAAAACGGAGGATGATATATTATCCGCGATATTGTGTCTGGACAATAGTATTGCACATTTTTATAGTTTACGAATGTTTTAGGTGTAATCAAACGTAACAGTTTAGTATGCAAACTACACCACCTGCCGAGCGAACAAGTCTTAAAGCTGTGATGGAAATTTCCTACAACCATCCACATCAACCAAAGCACGGCACTAACGAGGGTAAAGTGATCCTGTATTTTTCGTGAAACACAAGATACGTACACGCCTTCCTGGGATGGAACCTAAAAAAAAAAGCCTGAAAATGACGTCTACTTTTGCCATTCCAACTCTACCGACGGTTCGTTGACTTTTCACTTTCCGCTGGGTATGTGTTAATGAATGCGAACCGGTTGCCATTACGCTCATTAAAATAACAACGGGAGGATAAGAGGTCTGCGGATTCCTTCTCCCCGGGTGTCCCCCTTTTCGGATGGGACGTCACGCTATATATACATACGTACAGGGACGATCGTGACAAGGATGCGTTACAGCAGGTCCATTCCCCCCTAGTTCCGGTTGCGTGTGTGTGTGGGTGTGTGTGCAGGTGAGTGTCATATCGTCGTCGTCCAAACACACGTACGAGATACGAAAGTGAACTTCATCTTTGGTTGCTTCATTAATGGAATGGCATAGTACGCAAGGTGTGTGTGTGTGTGTCCCCAACGGGGAGATACAAGAAGCACTACTACCAGGAATGATGGGTCGTCTGTCGAGGTTGACTGCATGCTGCTTGATGCTGCTTGATAAGAGCGAGAAAAACAACGCTGCATTCGTGTGCTGCATTGCTCGAAGCGAGGGACACTTCCCGGGATGTTTGTGATATAAAAAAAAAAACGCAACCGTACCATCACGGGACCCCAAATTCCAGTGCACACCGTACACTGTCACGAGCTGCCCGAGTTGGGAAACTTTCTCCCGGAAGGACGTGGTGGAAAAATATTTACTTTTGTCACTTGCACTGATGAGCGGCGGGGGTTTGGACGAGCTGTTGTCCCCACGAGGGAATGTCATTCCGGTGAGACGGTTTTGGGTGTCTGCTCGCTGGCAGCGCAAAAACGATCGCTCTGTGACTGTGTTTGTGTGTGAGCGCACGGAAGCTTCATCCATCTTGTTGTCGTTGGAAGTCTTACAAGCGTACCCGGCGTTGCAACTTGCTACTCGTTAGCCAAAAACCGAGATCTACGCTGGAGCGAAAGCACGAACGAACGGGGTAGAGGAGTTTGGAGTTGGTATGTACTCCTTAATTCGTGGTTAGAATTCGTAGGGGAGGCTCCAGGGAAAATCTTCCGTCATCCGGGTGGATACACGGGGGTGTTGGAGCCGCACCACTCGTAGTCGCATGACCGAGACTATTATTTATCCCAAGATGATACGAGGACGTGAGTGTGATTCATTTCTGCTATTTAAAGTGACATATATTTCGGTGCGGATGTGCGGACCCAACACGCTACGGTTCTTCGTGTGCGATGGGTGTGGCAGCTGACACGTCAGATTTGGGTACTGTGCTAGGGGTGTCCTCACGCTGGGAAGACGGATCAAGTGATGCTAAACAGCTTTTTAAAGTAAGTTTTGGAGCTCGATTGATAAAAGGGCAGAGGTTCAAGTTTGTCTGACCAAAGATAATGTTACTTGAGTGGGTCTTGTTGGACGTAGACATTAGGGAGTCTGAGATTATTTGGCAACATTCACATTGGGTACAAAAGATGCTCTCGAATGGATGTTTCAGGTTCAAAATATGGGTCTAGCTTCAATTGGAATTTAAGACTTTGAGTACAAGATCTTGAGGATCTGACATATGCGTGTACAGGCTAGACAAGATAAGTCGGCCCTTAAAGACTCCTTGTCAAAACAATTGCTTATCTGAGATCTGACATTATGCGACATCAGTGATCGTCTGTTTGTTTCTTGTGGCTTAGAATTGGCCTTCAGGAGATATCTGATAAAGCTAAAGCATTTTCTAGGAACCAATACACTCAATACTTTGAAATTACTTTCAGGAATACTTCAGGAATTGCCCCAACAGACACGATAAGTTAGTCTTGTAAGATGCTACGCATTGCAGGCTTCCAAGTTATGTCCAACCCCCCCAAAAAAATGAACTCCAAAAACCGAATCCCAGCTCGTAACATTCCTTATTTGTAGGCTAAAATCACGTCTCTTTAGCCTTCCCTTTACATTATTGGCCGCCGAGGAGGCAGGCGGATTCACGATAAAATTAATTTCCTTCCCTCTTCATTCCTCCCTTTAGTCACTTTTGCAGCCAAATCCGCTTTCCCGTAAATCACACCGTTTATCGAAGACACTCGTCTGATTGGTTTTTCGCTGTACGTCGCTGTTCCACTGTGCTCCGGGCGTGTGGTTGGCGGGAGGAAAGAAGGTGCAAGCGTGAGGTAGCAATTTTTAAATTCAAATCGTCCGCTTAGCCACGTTGCACTGATAAGGCACACATCGGGTACGTGTCGTGCGAGGTGTTTTGCAACTGGGCTTGATTTTTTCTCGTTTCCCCCTGCTACAACGCCTACTTTTTCGTGCTCCGGTCGGCAGCGTTGGACTGAGCTTCTATGGCTGCGCTTCGAGGCCAATTTCAATTCACAGCCACCTTTAATCAAAAGGTCCCGCGGGGTTTAGGGGTGGGGCGAGAAATTGGCAGGCATTTTTCTACGAAAGAAAGGAGCACAAAAAAAAACGTCCAGGATATCGTACAGTTCGATGCACACACAAACACACGAACGAGTTCAGCGGGAAAGAGAGGGTGTGGGTTCCAGGATGGTTACAGGAACCCGGCGACACCGTTATTACACCCATAAATTGATCCTTGAAAGCGGCCCGGGCTCCGGGCTGCACGGCTGCCAATATGTCAGCTTCGGTTCGTTTGCAGCCCAAACCGGGCACGGGGACTGTAAAAACCTCTCCTCGGTGGTCCTCGGAGCAAGCACATTTATCGAGGGCTTGCCCCGGGATCAATTCTCCCGGTTATATTCTGTAAAGGGCGGCAGGAATAAGCAAAAATAGAACACAGGAAGAAGGAAATCAGAACAAAGTCCAACGAGATGCTTCTTTCGTGCGAAGGTGCACAAAAGGGCGCACGATGGATGGAGGAAGCAAAAAGAAATGAAAGGAGGGAGAAGAAGTACAACAATGGTTGTCCTCGAACAGCGTTTGAACCTCATAATCGGTCCACCACACTATTGGCTCTCGGGCCTTGTTCCAACCCCAGGTGCAGGTCGACCGTGAGTGGAGTGGGAGTGCATGTGGGTGATAAAATAACAGCTATTAAACCACAATCACTGTGGTTTTGTGGATAAATCATACCCGCCTCTCAGTGGGGCGGAGGTTTTTATTTTCCGTGTTTATATTTACCGAGCGCTTTGAGGGAGTGTGAGGAGCAGGAAAATCGAGCTCAAAATGGTACGGTTTAGAGGATGGGAGTTGATAAATATGGGACGCGCCACAAACTATGGCAGTCGCTTTTGAAGTGGAACAAAACTGAAGCCGCAATGTGCTTGAGTTGAAAATAGTTCAGCAGGTGACAGGACGAAATGATTGTATGTGGTTAGTATCCTATTTCAATGGGTACAATACAATTACAATTTTTTGTACTAAACTGTTGAAGCTATATCAAACACTGAAAAATGTAGCAAACAATCGAAACAATTCCCTTTTTTAACAGTGTTTGTCTATTTTTACTTTGGATCTTATTTATAAGTCTTATGAATCGAAGATACAGTGAAATTAACAAGTAGATTTTGTTAGTTTTCTCTGGCTAAACTGTAGATTCTACATTACACATTAGAGAAACTTTTAAGTGGTTCTATATACGATTCTAACCGGTTTAACCGACAATTTGAAGAAAGAGCTTAAACGCCTACTTCGATTGCTATACTCAAACACAGCTGTCAAAATGTATCTGTCAAATTCAAAAAGTAAGGCTAGAAGATAGCTAGGCGCAAAAATAAATCTAACAGATTCCCCTTTTTGTAGATTGTCTGGCCATCATGTAAAACGTTTCAAAATTGAACATCGAAATTTCCATGTTTTTGCAATAAAATGCGCAATATCCCAATGCCATACGTGCCACCATACCATATACCTATCTCAGTGACAGCAATGGGATCTTTGAACGCATCAGCATCTTACCAAGGCCGTGAAGCAATATTTTTTTCCTTCCCCGGTCCCCCTGTTTCACCTTCTTCCCACTCCTACCGCCGTTAAGTGGGCGCATGCAATTAAGGCAGGAACAAACACACACACACAAACCTGACCCAATCTCGAGCACGCTTCACCACGTCGCGTGAAGGGATGCGGTGAGTTATTCTTCTGTTTTTAACAACGTGAGGGAGCGACACCAAAAAAAAAAACTCACACACAT
>KI920642.1:5756-22602 GCA_000473525.2 Anopheles melas | reverse complement strand
CATGAATCTTTCCAATCGGGATTCAGATTCATTGGATCATTCCAAAGATTCATTCAGATTCATGAATCTGAATTACCCAACACTACCACATAATGGCCGTCTTTGCCACTATGGTAGAAACCATCAAACTACCAAAAAACAAATATTGGTATTGATTTCATTGCCGGTCTGGTCTTTCTCCAATTTTTTGTACAATAATCACTACAGCTCATTCACTTAGTAAAACTGCCGAGCATATAAATAATGCAAGGTCCAGTGCTTAAGATTCGTAGTAGTCAAATTAGATCCCGAATGTTACCAATTTGGTAGATATCATGTCAACAATGTTGTCAGATGGGTTGTTATGCTTTCAGTTGGGATGCTGCCTTGTTGAGTTATTCGATAATTACTTTTATCATGTATTTATGAGAAGTGTGTATCTTACCCGTAGTGTCCGTCTTCACTTACCTTGCTTGTGAGCTCTTCAAGTGAAGTTGTATCAAATTTCTAGCTCATGAAATATTTTTATTTTACCTTGATCCTATAGAAGAAATTATTGTTGTCAAATTGTACTAAAATGAAATAGCAAACAACCATAGACCAACAATCAAATTTGATATCTTCTAGTAAATGATAGCAACTAGCCCATGCTACCAAACTTAGCATGATCTCACTGCAGTGGCAGTGAGTGGCGCTATCGCCTCTCGCCATTTGCCTCTAAACTAATCTAACCATCTCGGACGAAAAACCAACAACGGTGCTAATTTTTGAATAATTCATTCACATAATCTATTCATCCCAGTCCAGTTGTCTGCGTGTCACTTTGATGTTTCTTTCCCCATACGTTTTTTTATTTGTTCGTTTCGCTCGATTAATCGAACAGCCCACAAATCTGACCCATAAGTAGTCTGTAAAAAAACCCGTTCTCCTTGGTGCGCAAGATCGAGTGGTTCAATTTTGTTGTTGTTGTTGATGTTGTAAGCCGTGGTTGATTGTTTTTTCTTCTTCGATTTCGTTCAAAAGCTATTGTGACTGTGGCCAATGTCGCGCCACATATGCGCACGACCGAACGTGACAATGTAACCCATGGCTGATGGAGTCTTATGTCAATGTCTGATGACGACAACGATGATGATGATGATGAGGGGGTTTCGTTTCGGAATTTTTATCGGTGAATATTTAACATTCCAGTGTCACACTCGATCGATAACTCTGGAGTGAGGGCAGAGGAGAGGAGATACTGGGGCTGGTGCCTGATAAACCTGGTGTTCGAATTCATTAACGCCGCGATCGTCGTAAAAGAGCGTATTTGGGAAGTTGGACTTCCGCATTTTGCTTTTGTTGCTTTCGCTTTCGCCTGGAATTGTATATGTGAGTGCTTTGCAGTTGATTAAAGACGACCGACGATCGTACGATTTGCATTTGTCAGCGCCAGCTCCGGATGCGATTGATATCGATGCGCTTTCTCCTGTCATAATGGGGCAAACCCCATTATGAAATTGGTTACCTTTTTGTGGAACAAACATTAGACATAAATATTGCTCAAAACCATCAGTCCAGCAATGTGGATACAAAGAGCAAGCGAGCGAGTGAAAATAAGGCCACCGCTGCGTGTGGACTACTACTCCACAAGCTACAAAAAGGGGTGGCAATCGCATCCGACACAGACCAAAGCGAGCCAAAGGCGAGAGAATGAGAGAGATAGATACCACGCGCAACCAGACTGGGACGTACAGAAATGGAAAAGTTGAAACCCAACCAGATCGTCACTGAAACTGAAAGCTGCTCAGCAAGTTGTCCTGTGGCCGCTCTCCCATTTCTGTAGTGCACACGCTTCTCGGACGATCCTCGGGCGCGACTGGTGGAGGGCGCTCCCGATGCGCATTGGCGCTTTACGCAACGGGGGGAAAATAATTATACAAATCATCGGCAGATCATGGGATGTGTGGCAAAGTATACAATGGGGCCGAAGGGCCCACCGGGTGTACCTTGCACCGAATTTTGCGCAAATGGTTAATATTGTGGCGCGAATGGAGCGCAAAAGGATTGTTTATAATATGCATTAATTTAATTGGCAATGTAGTAAAACCCACACGCTTTGCCTGCGGGCCGTTCCAGTTGGTGGTAGGCACACAGTCGCAGCCGTCCTTGTTCCTTCCCCTTTGGGGTGCGTAATCTAAACAAGCGACGTGCATAACCGACCACGGCTGCGTCTATAGCAGCACCGAGGCTTAAATGCTGCAGCAATTACGCAATCGAATGTTCCTCCTTCTGCGTTGCGTCACGCGTGGAACACAACCTTTACTTTCCCTCTCACTCTTTCTCTCTCTGAACTGTGCTGGCTACACACAGGAGTATATGTACCTATAAAGGGGGTTAGAGGGGAGGTGGGGGCGATGTTCTTTTAAAGCAAAACATCTTGCGATATTGGTATTGCTGAAAGGTTACAAACTCCATGCTGGAAGAATCTTAGACTCGCAAAAAAAAGAAAAAAGTTCAACATGGAATAGTGATTTTATTTTTAAAATAAGGATTCTGCTTTTAATCAATTTTGGATGCTTAAGAAAGGAATTTGCGCTCTGCAAAGCTGTTAAAAAAAATAAAACAAATTTAATTTAATTTTTATTCCTAGATTTGCATAACTTCAGGCGTTTAATACCATGCCAAAATGTGAAACAATTCGCAAAACAATTTTGTACATCATTTTTATTAAATTAAATCGCTCATTTTTTGCCCCATTCTTAAATGGGCCATTTTGTTTACTCCGTAATCCGTTCACTTCTCTTGCACGAGAACGTAGTTTGCAAAAAAAAACCCAAAAGATGTGCTTTTGCGCATGAAGTGTTCGCGTGTAGCCATGCCGCCCGGGCCCCAACCCGTGATCACACTTCCCGGTGGGTGGGGGGGGGGGCAAGGTCACAATCTCGCTTGTGACCACCACCGCAGAGCGGTCGCTCCTTCGCTCTCCACCAAGCGCGCTCCTTGCTTCCATAAGTTGCGACTCTTTATGGGCATCTTGATCGAAACACCGAGCAGCGAGCTACTTTCCGCTCGGATCGTGAAGTTTGCAATGGTTTGTTTCATCGTCTCTTGCGAGCAATAGGGGGGGGGGGCAACGACGACCGACCGGTTTTTCGGTTGCATGGACCGTCGAGATCGTTTTCAAACGATCCTCGTCCACGGGAACCTGTTCGATCGCGACTTTGCACACACACACACAGAGAACACATGCACCAAAGGGGATGATGTGTACGATGGTGTGCAATCGAGCATAAATGTGTGTATCTTCCCCTCGTGGTTGGTGGTTGTTCCGGGGTTGTTCCGGGGACGAGAGCGAAAACGCGACCATGTGGGAACGCGGGTGGATCGACGTGTGTTGTTACCCTTGATTGGCCGTCCGGAACCACTCGCCAAACCCGAACCCGTGCACTGGGAAACGATTGTGTCAACTTGGGTTGGGACGGGTTGACCGGAGTGGTTAGAGAGCAAAAAAAAAAAAATGGTCCAACTACAATTGGAAACCGGGCGCGCGCGCTCGCTCTGTGTTTGAACTTGAACTGGCCACCCCGATGGATGGTGGTGGGACGCTACAAAGACACTCCATTAGCTGTGTCACAAACGGTTTATTTTGTGTGTGTGTGTGACAAAACTATGTCCGACAGTTCGTTAAGGTTTGCTGCGCATTATTGTTGTGGCCAGCGGCTTTCGGTCTCGATTAATTCGGTGGCGCATTTTTTAAAAATAACGAAATTAATTATAAGCTTGGTAACATGTTTTTTGAAGCAGTTTATTGTTATTAAAAGTCTACAAACGTCAGTCTAGACTTTTAATAACAACAGTCTACAAAAGAAACAGTCTACAAACATTTGTCATTTTTCAAAGTTAAACTCCACTAATTGATTGCTCGATTGCCATTTTCATGAACGGTTTGCGAATGAGTTTGAAAAATTCCACTTAAACAAACAATGGACTGCTTGCATTCTTCTTGTAGGTTCACACAATTAAAAAGGAATTTTGCTTAGATTTGGCAGCGCCTTGAGCGAATTATCTTCCTGTGATTAACAATTCAGCTGAAAAGACACTGCTTCTGCAAAAGTTCATTTCAGTAAGAGCAAAAGAGAAGAAGATATTGAAAATGAGGAAATAATTTAACTTTAAAAACGATTCAGCAAAAGGTCTTGACTTTGGATTCACCTTTGGATGTGCCCACAAAGTGACCAAAAATTATGGATTTCTCCTTCTACACAAATGTCTCTTTTTTACGCAATCTTCCCCTTTTGAAGGGAGTTAAATGCACGCTCAGAACATGGTTTATTGAGCATTAAGCAATGTACAATCGAGGCACCGCTTTTGCATGTCGTTGCCGTGGCCACAGCAAGTGGCAAAAGGGGAAAGTTACATCACGATCACTGCTGACCACACAGTCCCATCGCCGTCTTTGTAATCAAACCCGCGCACAATACACTTTCACCATTGACCCCTTGTGGCAAGCACCAGCAGCAGCAGCAGCAGCAGCGTGTAGTGCAGACATTAACATAGCTTCTGCCGTTCGGTCGAATCGCCCGGAACGGAACCGGAATAAAACATTCCAACCGACAACCCGGATATGCAATGTGACCCTTTCCCTCGCACCAAAGCCGGCGAGCAATGTTTTAATCGACAAAAAGGCGATGGCTTTTTTTCTTCTGCTGCCGTTTTCGTGGCCTAAACAGCATTTGGAAGGTGTTAAAAAGAGATGGGGATGAAATTATCCAGCGGAATTGGGGTTATTACACCTGAGAAGGGTTGGAATAGTTTTCTGTCTCCTCGGTCCCGCTTGACGTTGAGCTCTGGGCCTCTGAGCCTCTGAGGGTTGTCGGCGACGAAGGGCTCGCTTTCCGTTCCTCCGAATCACTTTCCCTTTTTTTGCTGACGCCTAAACACTAGACTCCTTCTGCCACGGGTTCGTCGCTTGTACGTTTCTAGACATACAAAGCGAGATCAAGATCGTGCACCACGGCGATGATGTCGGCAATTTGTCGCAACTACCCTCCACCCCTGTTAAGTACAGCTGGAGGGAGGTTTGGGGGAAGCATTTGAAACCATCATCCCGTACCCGTAGGCCGCCCCGGGCCATTTTCCATTCACCGGGAAATGGTGAATTAATGGTGTGCAGCGAAACGACTCCCCACCAATGCACCAATGACAATCGATGATGATCGTCGCCTGTGGGCTTTTCTTCTGCACCAATTTCCCTCTAATGCCATCGCTCCCTTCGCCCGGATCATTCGTCATCACTGATTTCCAGCTTTTCCAGTCAAACTAAACCACACAAAAAAGTTTTACGCCGAGTTAGGAGTGCAGGAGAAAGTTGCCGTGTGTGTGTGGCATCATCAGCGCTCAGTTCAGCTGCAATAATGCCATCGCCATTCGTGTCGCTTGCTGCCACCGCGTGCCTAGTGTCGGATGTCATCATTCAAACCCCTGCTCGCTTGCTTCCTTGTGCGCCGCAACAGTGGAGTGAAGAAAGCTTTTCCCATTTTTGGGGGAAAAGTAACCAGTGACGTTGACAATTGCGCTACGACGCAGTTTGGGAGTAGCAGCAAGTTTGTAACTCTTTTCTTTGTACCTGTTACACCTCGGAGAAGAAGGTGTCCGCTCGCTTATTTTTTGTGGCGGCTACATTACTTGCGCCATAAAACACTCTGCTACAGCTCTTTCCTATCTTGAACATGTCCGGTCCGGTGTGCTGCGTGTGTCCGAATGTGGCCACAGTTACGTAAACGGATATGAGGGCTCATCAACACCCAACGCCGCCGCTCCCTCTCCTATCGTGCGTGGTATCACATGCATATCCGAACTCTACCAACGCCACTGCTGCTGAATCGGAAGCGTTTAGTTACGTACATGACACTGTTTCACTTTCCATTTCGATTAATTACCGAGCGTAAATGGACCCAGGGGGTGGTGAAGGCGATAGCAATAATAGTAGTAGTAGTAGTAGTAGTAGTAGTAGTAGTCGATTCAGCTCTGTTCGGTTGGGGTATTAGTCCATTTGCGCTGTTGAGCGATGAAGGGGGGAGAGATAATGATAGGCTGTCCAAATAATGCGACGCTACATTTCTCATCCGGTTGTTGGCGGAACACATTGAGGGTTGACTTGTGTTGGGTTGGGTACTAATATCCGTCAGCTGATTCCGTGTAATCTTGCGTGCGTACGTGCCCTCTTGGCGAGGAGTTGAAGTGGTGCAATTAGAATTAGCCATTAGGAAGCGAAACACCCGCTCATCGAGGCAAAAAGGAAGAATTTGAAGGACTTCCTATCTTACAGTCGACGTCTTTGGCCGGCAGGGGTCGACAAAGTCCGATGCGTGATAAGTATTTTGCATCTCGTTTTTTCATGCTTCTTTAACAGTAGAATTATGATGACTACTTTAGCAGGACAACAGTTTTTCAACTTAATCTTCACTTAAGGGGATTTTGGGATAGATGGCGTGCAACAATGTTAAAGAATGAAATTTCTCGCAAAAGCAGTCAACAAGCTTGTAACGAAAAGAAACTCATGAGTCGCCCATTGTAATTTGCAAGATTAGTGTAACTTTTTAGTAATAATAACTATCGCAAACAATTCTTCCGGTGGTGTTTTTTATTAACTAAAGCTAGAAGTGTAAAAAAGAATGCCAATTTTGTTTAACAATGCTAAATAATGTTTCGGGAATATGAGTTGCTTTTGCAAAAAATGCACCTCAGACTCCTCATTTCTTTCAATCTGATTCTTCTCTAAAAAAACGGCGATTCTGTGCCGACTCCTATCTTGAGTGATGCAATTTCAAACATCAACAGGATGTTCGTAACTTGAACTCTTACCGATTTAGTGCCATGAAGACATTGGATACTTTCAATGCTCTTCTTATCATCTTGATCAATGTCTCTTAAATAGCAAGCAAATAGCGTTTTTTTCTGTGAATTTTGTAGAAGTTCTAGTCGTTTCGACCATCGAATTGATAAACAAACTGCTGATTAAAGGTTTGATTATCGTCGCAACAAAATTGAAGGCTTTAAAATTTGAGACATTAAACAAAACCACGCAATGGAACTTCTAATCTAGTTAACGAGTATAATTACTCAGCACATATTTGTGTAATGGAGCTGTTATGCCTAGCACACTAATCAGTTAATCATGCATTAGTTCCTCCCTATCGCTCTCGTAACTAGACATTCTGCAAAATTTGTGCTCAATAGTGTGTTTTGCGCTCTCTCGTTTTCTCCCCCTTCAACCCAATGATTGATAACCTTTTCGTGAGGGTATCGCTTGGCACTGACTAAAATTGACGAATAAGCGGCGCTATGCTTGAATGTATGAGGGACTTTTGTGGAGGAACTGCAGCAGAGCAAGGAACTTCACAAAACTTCACGAAACAACACTCCGCTGGTACCATCCGGGGCAAATGATGGACAAACATGCACTGTCAAAATTTATAACCAAGCACTAAAGGTTGGCATTGCTCCGGTCCTCCTAGGTCAGTGGATAGGGTGAGCGATGCACTCGAACTTGAAGTTTCCTTGGAACTTCTGGCAAATGCAGTACTTTTTGTTTGGTGCAGTGTTTCTCCCTTCATACAGACATTTTCACCTGACACGCGGGATGTCATAATATTTGGGCACTTTTTCACAAACAACACACAAAACGCACAGTTACCCACTTTCGTCGCGATGAGTTTGATAGTGGAAATTGTAGCCACCGAAAATGGTGGATTCGTTTGCAATCTTTCCTTTAGGCGAGGTGCGTCCGTAAGCTTGACACGTTGTTTGGTTACTGGTGCGGCGGCACAAGCCAAAAAGAAGACACCTATGCCTCCTTGCTCGCTGTCCAAAAGTGTTTTACCACACTCGCAAAGGGTGTTGTGCGGGAATTCCACGACCTGGTCCGTTACTGATCGTGTACAACGCTTCCCTTGCGCAGTTTCTGTTATCTAGCACGCACCAGCTACGGTGGCGTACGCGCCCAATGTTTTGCAGGCTCTTATCACGCCCCGAAATGAAAATGTTTTTAGTGAGTATATACAAACATGAGAGTTATCACATAATCGTGGTTGTAAGGTTTTTCGTGAGTTTGGCACAAAATGCACGAAGGATGCAGAGATTTTGATATAAAGTGAAATGTTGACCCTGGTTAGTGGTCAGAGTTCGTTGAAGTTGCAGTCACAATGGAGTCCAATGTCTGGATGTCGCGTTCGTTGCACCTGCTGCTAGTGCTGGTCTGTAGTCTTACCAGTCTGGCATCAGCCCGTCATGCCTACGGTCCAAGTAAGTCGTGCGCCTATGTACCGTATTCCCAGGAACAAGTGATGGGATCATAACAACTTAAACTTTTTTTCTCTCCAAAATTTTTACCCAGAATGTTGTCCACCGAATGAGGTACTGCTATGGTGTCCACCCGTCTGTGAACCAACCTGCGACAACGACTGTGTGCCCACGCCGAGCGGAGTTCCAATGGAAACCTGCGTCTGCAAACCAGGCTTCGTTCGACATCAGGGTCGCTGTATTGAGAAGTGCGAATGTCCGGCACCGTGCCCACCACCAACGGAACCTCCAACAGAGTGTCCTCCAGTGGAGATGTCTCCGAAACCCTGTGGCCGTACGTTCTACGGCGTGAGCCGCAATGAAGATGTCGTACCATCGTCGTTCAAACCTGGGCCATACTTCCAACAGACTGCACACTATTCCTCCCAGCCACGCCCATTCGTACATCCTAGCCCGTACTCCATGATGTCTCAGTCGCAGAACCTTTCGCAAAGCTCCAACTATCTCTACCGGCCGGTGCGACCGTGTCCACCGAAACGGGACCCCCCAACCACTGTATCGCCGTTCGACGTGTGTCCACCGAACGAGATACAGCAGCCATCGCCGATCTGCTGTGAGGAGACGTGCACGACCAACTGTGCTGCTGTGCTCTGTCCGGCTCAGCCTCCAACGGGTCCGCTCGTGTGTACCTGCGACAGTGGCTTCGTGCGGCACGAGGGTCGCTGTATCAAGCGGGAGGAGTGTCCGGTACAGGAGCCGGTGAAGGTGTGCGGTCCGAACGCCCGGTACAGCCCCTGCACGCCCTGCTGCCAGCCGACGTGTGACAACGACTGTAGCAAGATCTTCTGCATCGCAGCCTGTACAGGCCCACCGACTTGTGTCTGCAACGAGGGCTACGTACTGCACAAGGGCCGCTGCATACTGCCGTCCGAGTGTCCCGGCAAGTGCCCGCCAGCTACGGAAGCACCACCCCGTCCGTGCCACTACCCCGAGAGTGTGCCGCGAAAGTGTCCACCACCGACGACGGCAGCTCCTCCCTGTCAGGTGCACCAGTACACCGAGAGTCCGCGCAAGTGTCCCGCGAGTACTCCAGCTCCGTCCTACGGCTCCGTCTATTACCCACAGAGGACGTGCCCGCCGGTCTGTCCGCCCGGCGCCAGCCTGCGCCCCTTCAAACCGTGCTGCGTGGACACGTGCACAACCGACTGTCGTGTGGTGCGGTGTGCGGAAAGTTATACCGGACCACCGACCTGCGTGTGTGAGTACGGGCTAGTGATGCACAAAAACCGGTGTATTCCGCGGGAACACTGTCCAAGCACGAGCGAGCCGACCTATGGCGGTGGTGGTAGCTACGGCAATACTTACCCATTCTTGATGGATTGATGAAGACTTTATTTATAATAAATTATTATTGTTTTTTGGAGAATAATGTACAAAGTAACAAATTGTTGGTGTGCCTTATTTGGTGAATATATTGCCTGCAGAGAGAGAGAGAAAGAGTATTTTATGTTGCGGAGTTATAGCGGTTACAACGCAATAGAGAGTAAAAACTCAGTAGCGTAAAAAATTACTGCGAGTGAGTTGCTAGTCGGCGATGAGATCACTCAGCGAGATATCACGCATCAAACAGTTATTTAACTCATAATAGATTTGATTCGCTGTTGGGAGAGTTGCTAGTCAACTTAAAGAGTTAATAAATCATGAAGTTATAGTGGTGAGTTAAAAGTCCTACAGAGTTTCAATGGAGATTTAACTCTCGAAAGAATTACTCAAGTCACTAATCATTCAATTTACTGTCAGTGGAAACTGGAAGGGTTAATTCTGAAAACAGTTAAGTAACTCACAAATGATTTGGATCACTGTAAGAATTAGTCTCCTGAAAGAGTGAATTAACAAATGAGCTAAATGATCTCTTCGTGATGGCTTAATTGAACTGACTCATTTCAAAGAGGTCACTCTTTCACTCTTTCTGGCTCAGAAAACATTCCATTAGTTTTAGCACTATTACAGGATCTACATCTTCTTCATGTTTTACCTTAGAAAACTAACCATTTCCCTTTCTCGCACCTGCATTCTCATTACAGACCTGGCACAAGACGTGCTTCAAATGTCACGAGTGTGGCATGACGCTCAACATGAAGACGTACAAAGGCTTCAACAAACTGCCCTACTGTGAAGCGTAAGTAAACCATTGCAATTTTTATTCTACCCAAGCTGCAGAGCTGAGGGTGGGTGGGTTGCGCCAAAGCCGAGGGTGGAGCGCGAAACTCGTACGTTGCTGCCCAACCCCATGTCCAGCAGATGCCCTTGATGCTCGTCTGATATTGTCCAGAGCGCACACCCGCGCACAAGCATGAGGATGGTTGGTTTTGTAAACTGTTTTACAGTTTTGTGTTTTGTTCTTTCGTGACCACTTTCGCACTGTTGCCTGGTACCGGCCAACTGTTGGGCACGAAACTGACGCTATTTATAAACATTTCGGACGCCATTCGGAGTACAGTGTCGCAATCCTGGGCTGGTGGACTTTCGTTTCGTTAGAGTGTCGCGCTGGAGGTACACACAGTCGCTCGCTCGCCCTCTCTTGTAGGTAAAACCTAGTTCAAGGTCTGTGGAGTCGAAATAGTTCTGAAGTAGTTATGCTTTCAGGAGGCTTAATTCTCACCTATGGCTTCACAGCTTACCCAAGGGTCAATTGGATTAATGAACCACGGGTCAGTACGCTTGTATCGTGTTTCATGCTGGGTTGTAACTGCACAACTGTTTTGCTTGATTGTGTCTTAATATTGCCGATCGTTAAATTGAGCCACATTACAGCAACCTGCCCTTCTCTTCTATACTCTGCAGCGCAGAAGAACTTGTTGCATCGCATCATTCACCCGCAGAAGTACTTAATGTTTTTGAATGAGATTTACCCCTGGCAGCACTCTTTCTCTCTCTACGAAATCCCCGTTTGAAATGGCTGCGTTTGGTTTAATTTCTTCTCAACCCTGAAACCGACCGTATGAAATCCAATACCCTGTGCTCATCGAGCATGAGACTCCAAGAAAAAAAATCATTGCTGTCACTGTTGAAGGTACTTTTGAGAAGGGAAATATGCTCCACTCTGGGAACTCAGAAGAAAAAAGACGAAAATAACACCCGGCCCAAAAGGGAGTGTGCACAGCGAAAGCTATCAGGCACACGGGGACTCTATTTTTATCGACGAACCGTGACGGTGTGTGTGTGTGTGTGTCGGCGGCATGCCTTGAAAGAATATCCTCCGCATCCACCGCGCGTCAAACAACCCGCCATTGATATCGGGCTCAATTCTGGCCGCTCTTGGGTCTGCTGCTGGGTGGATTATTCTTCGTTTATTTCTTCATCCACTCCACGCCTGGTAGCTTGGTTGGCTTAAGAGCTTTTCGGTGGGATTTGCCAGAAATCGGCGTTGCGCGCGCTTGCCCACGGTTTCCGATCGCTTGATTTGTTGTCTGTAAGCAATCGTGATTTTGCTGTCTCTGTCGTGGGCTCGTTCGAGCATCTTGAGCAGAGGTGCAGCAGCAACGGACGTCTTCCGTCAGCGTGATCGTGTGCCTTGGGTCCTCCCGCTATCCCCAAAATGCCCGGCTCTGCACTCAAGAAACGTGTCAAGTGTTCCCGTTGTCTGGCGTACTGTTTGAGCGTACGTTAGGAAGGAAGGAAGAGGCATCTTTGCTTTTCCCCCTTTGTTTTGCAATGCTTGAGCCCCGAGAGAATATGAAATTCGATACATATGGCTCCACTTTCTTCCACGCGATCAGTTGGAGATCTGTTGGCAGAATGTATAGTGAAGATGCTGAGTTTGTGGTGATGGGAATGTGACAGAGAATGGACTAGTGTATTAAATCCACGATATTCTTGATTAAAAAGAGGATTTGAAAACCTGTACTCCTTGGCTAACAGCAAACCAAAATTTAAAATATTAATAGTTAAGGAGTTCTACCTTTGATGAACTTCTCCCGATTAACTATCGTTAAATAATTTACCTTATAAACTTTATTAATATCCTTGTTAAATTTTATTGTTAACGCTCTAAAATAATTAAGCAAATACAGCAAATACAAAACAGCAAGAAGCTTTCTTTGTATTGAATAAAGCTTCCTATCATCTGAAAACAACATCTTTGATCCTTTGATTGCTGTTTTTTATTTCACAGTAGATAGCTAAGCTGATTTTATTACTCGATCGTGCTTCGTCGATTGTAATTGGATAGTATAACTTTTTCAATTACAAAATGTGCTATCTGGCTACTAAGCATTTCCCTCAACTTGAATGCGATCAATTTTAGAGTTCTTCTGTTGGTGTTCTGTCAGAGACATAAGCGACTGTGGAAGCCAACGTTGTAAGACGATAGAGACAGTTTTCCGGTGCTGTACATCGACCCTTTACCACTGGAACCACTGATGAGTCTTATAAAACTCAGCGCAAAGTTCATTAAAAGGCAGGAAATTAAATCTCTGTACCCTACTTACACGCTGCATTCCCAACTTCTCATTACCCCCTCGTTCGAGGAGTTAGGGCCTAAAATAAGAGAAAGTTTTTCAAAAAAAAAGTACCATCTTTCTTCTGGCGGTGGCCTTGCTGCTTCCTTACTCACCTACCCCTTTAACACTAGGCAAATTGGCACCTCGCTGGTCTTCGCCGGGTGGACGACCCACACACACACACAAACACACTGTACAAACCTAACGGACGGAGAGAGTGGGACGGACGCCGAGTATGTGTTTTTTGAATGGTGAATTTTGCCACCTGACGCTAGTTGCGCCTCTCGGTACGGAGGAAAAAATTAGCCACCCCAATGTGGGTCAGGGGCTCAAGGGTTCCTCCCCTCACATACCCTCCACATCCAGGTGGTCCAAATCCCCTAATTTGTTGAGTGTGATTGTTTGCGCATTTTTTATGCTCTTCTTTCTCCTCTCCGCATTGTCTGCGCTTTTACTTTGTAAATTATGGCGTTATAAATTCCAATCTCACCTTCATTCAGTCGACATGATAAAAAACATGGCACAATGAATAACATAAAAAGTCCGATTTTGGTAGTCAGTGTTGTGTATCGTAAAATGCTTTTTAGACAAAATTTGGCGTTCGATGTTTTGTCCCATTGCATTCCATGGGGTGATGGTACCTCCCAGAATGTGTTTGTCGTGATGTGTGATAGTCAATGTTACAATGTTGCATTGGTGTCATTTTTTTTCTTCTAGGTGCTAGTTGTTTTATGGTTTTTGTTTTGGACGCCAAGTGGCCATGAAGGTTAACTTGCCGCATGCTCGCATCAACATTGCTGAACGTAGAGGAATTTCACTGCGGGAGCATTCCTGTGGTCCGACCCTTTTTTCTGTTGAAGGGTTCACTTTCTCGGCCAGAATGCTGATGCGTTTTTCAGGGTTTTCCGAAGAAATTTCAAGGAATGTACACAGTGCGCGTTAAATAGTGCTGAACAATTTACTAATACGCAAACTGAAGGATCTGCCCTCTATATTTTATCTTCCATTTTTAAGGTTCGCCGGTTTCCTTCCCTGTTTCGCTACGGGCAGCCCCGGGGCATGATCCGGTAGCTCAGTGGCTAATTATATGAAATTACTTCATTCCAGTTCGCCATTTTGTCGGTGGCGTTAATTCTTCCGGCGTGGAGCAACATTGAAGTAATTCACTCGCAACGGCCAACAACTCGCCCATGGTCCGCCCAATCGATTGAGACCGAACAGTTAAGTAGTGCCACTGCCCGGTTGCTTTTGACAAACGATTCATAATGGGGTGAGATAGAGTGAAACGGGGGAAATTTTTATCCGTCCCGCCCGAAAGGTCGCGGGCCTGTGCATTTTGGCGCTGGTTTGGAGTGCGCGGCAAGGAAGTGAAATAAATAAATCATACCTAGCTACTGCTAAAACACAGTCGGCAAAGAGCCCAGAAGTAAGCGGATTGGATTGTTTGCTGCTACCATCGTGTGCATATCGTGCATATCGTAAAGCGTTTGTGAATGCGTGTTTCGGGCGTGAAATACGGCCAGCTGTTCAAAATCTGTGCTCCGTGAGGTTATGCCACGTTTCGGTGTGGCGGTACCAGGGTATGGCGAAGGTGTTACAGGTCACGATCACGTAAAACGGGGCATTTCAGGGTAAAAAAAAGGCCAGATCGGTACCCAGATCTGGTGAGCGAGATTGAGAGAGAAAGGGAAATGATTAAAGGGCATCGTGTTGCGGCGAAGCTTTCTATCAAAGGAGGTTGACTTTACTCGAGGGGCCCTATAGGCGCCAATCTCGAAATCCCTGGACAGACCTGGGGAAACCTAGGGAGATGGTAAGTGTGAGCGCTCTGCAACTGTACAAATATTTTACATCGCAAAAGTTGGTCTAGCTTGTGAAGCACTGCTATCATTATCTTGTACTGAGGCTTAGCTGCCAGTAGTACGGGCTAGAAGTTGACTTTTGCAGCTGATAATAACAGAGCGCGAAAGCGCTGGAACGTGTGCAGTAAACATGGAGCTCCCGCAATAAAGATAGCAATGTAACTGGACTGCGGACACTACCGAACACCAGTTTACAACCCGATACTCCTTTTCTTTTTTGGAAATCGTTGGAATGTGCTCAGTAGGTGATAATCCAATTACCGTACCGTAGCTGTGAGTCGTTCGCCGTTTGCTGTCACACAAACAAGTTTGAAAAGGTTATTTTCCCGTTACCGCATCGATCGTTCGGCGAGTCCAATTTCCAACGACCCAGTGTCAGCACGTGGCACCATGGTCAGCTGAGAGCACCAAGACATCAGCGTACTTTTTAGTGGGAGGAACATTCCCGATTTTCCAAATGTCACCTCCATCGTGCGTGTGTCCCGGAGCGGAAAGACTTCGAAAGATATGAATTCGCACCGAGTTCGGTATCGGTATCACCTTCACGCGGATTGACCGTCCGCTGGCTCGGTCGATTGTAAATCTCTGCCCGTCCGTGAGCTGAGCTTAGGCATGCTTTGCGGTATCGCGGTGTGTGTGTGTGTGTACCGCTTTGCTGCGCGGGGATTTGGTTTCATTTCCGAAATGCCCCGGCCACGACGCTGTCTGTACGGTGTTGTTTTTGGTAGAAAATGGGTCGCCTGAGGTAGCTAACGGAGCTCCGGAGCGGGGGTTGGTTGCTGGTCTAGTAATTTTTAAAACAGTTTGAACCGCTCGTGATCTTCCCCTGCTGGCTGGCTTAGGCACCCGTTTAACGTTAGTAAGTGCGGTGGTTAATGGAGCGTAGCAAGCTTAAACCTGAAGCGCCGTAATCTGACAGTTGTGATCCAAAATAATGGTGATAAACGTTTGCTTCAACTTATTGATAATGAGGGCCGGGCCGGGTGGGTGCAAAGCGCTTAGCGAAATGAGGTTATTTTTGTTTTGTGTTGTGCATAGCTCATCTAATACGTAAAAATCACTGAAACATTGAAAAAAGGAAAAATATCATTAAATAATATCAATTGTATGTACAGTTTAATTTGCTATCCTGCTTTGTTTCCTCATTATCAGACGCCATAGTCGAAAAATAGTGCCTACCATCTTGAAATCAACTATAATAAGCTTATTGTGCTGTAACAGACTACTAATAACAGTCGCTTACTAGTGTATCAGACATGAAAAATGATCCGCCATTATCTTCTATTAAACTATATGAAGTTAGGCCACTGTTGCTTCCTCCTTGTTTTCTATTGTTGTGTAAATTCTTTTCAATTGTTTCGTCTCTCTTATCCTCTAATCTCGTTCCGACTAGCTTCTACTTTTATATTATCTACTTTTCATATTAGAATCAACATATTTGTTTGTTTCTCTTTATTGTATTGTATTCATTTGTATTGTATGTTGTACACGTTTTGGGAATTAAAAGCAGATTTAAGCATTTTCAATCTTCATTTGTATTGTTGTATCATTCGTTTGCATGTAAGGAATCTCCTTTCTTCAGTTTGCTCTATTGATTTGAATGACTCTGGCTCCTTTTGTTGAAGTACCTTGTTACGTTTAATTGCTTTAATAAAAACATTTACCTTCTTCGAAATGGCCAAACCATAGACTCCAAAGTCAACAGTAAAAAAAAAACACTTTATCCAGTGGTATACAAAAATTGGGTGAACTTTTCACCAATCGCTCCGGCGCAGTGTATTGTGCCGAAGAATCGTGCCGCCGGAAAGGTCTGAAGAAAAAATTCACCTTTTGCTTCAGAACTGTAATTGGAGATTCTGGGCCGAGGCCGAGGGAGAGAGATCTGGCAAGCGAGATCCCCGTTCCCATCCCATGCAGCGAGACGACCCGTACGGCACGTGGCCGCACCATTGTTTGGCTGCACTTTCTTCCTGTGTTCCGCCCTGTCGCGCCAGCCGCCGCCCTGCTGAACTGCAACAGATCCCCGAGCTCACCCTCACTCGCTTCGGGGCGCACTTTATAAGTCAGCGGAAAAGTGCACCGGTTTTGTCGGTTTGCCAGGGGAGGAGGGGGGGGGGGTCGTCAGGCAACGCCGGGCAGGTCGTGTACGGTAGAATAACATCATCGGCGCGCATGATTTGTCGGCTCTCGGTTCCATTTTATGCCACCTCCACACCCTCC
>AXCO02005180.1:0-18872 GCA_000473525.2 Anopheles melas | reverse complement strand
CTCTCACGCGCGCACACACACACACCGCCACACAAACACTTTGTTCAGCGTAGTGGTGGTAGTGAGTGACCGTAAACAAACACAAGCGCACCGCTCTCCAAGGCAAATCTCCACCAAGGAATGGAAGGAGCAGGGCACCATCAGAATTTTACTATTATACTGCGTCGTACTAAAGTTTTCCATTTTTTTTCGAGAAATAATTCTAATGATCTAAAAGGTAACAAACACTGTTGTTACCTTTTAGATCATTAGATTAGTGGTGTACACTTGCACTTACTTGAGGGGGCATCCGTATCGGTAACCTGTGCCGATGCCTGGTCCTGCTGCATCACAACAGCCGCGAACATCAGGGCAACGATTCCGAAGAAGATCGATTTCATCATTTCCTAGTTACGTTTCAGCGCGATGACACGAAACAGAAGCTGCAATTACAACGCACAAATTAGTATGTTTTGATCACTGGCAATGGGCACCAAACGCGGCAAGACGAGACGACCGTGTGTGTGTGTGTGTGTGTGACACTTGGGCAAGAAACAGCCCTTTCCTTTTTGTCAAAGAGCACACCGCCGTCCACTTCCGTCTCGTACCAGACTTCACACTCACGGGAATTGAGCCTTAGCTAACGAGAGACGTAAGTTGTCCGGCCTTTATACGCACTGGCACAGAAGGTCGACAGCTTCACCGACAGTTTGCTGGTTGCTGGAATAACTTCCCGTGGCGAAAACGCGAACAGACACACCGCGTACGATTTGTTTTCTTGCCTTTTCCAATGACACAGACGTGCACTTGACTCGTTCACGGCTTGCTACGTATTGTTCTCATGCAGCGGGCACTCTGGTCATTTTATTCGATGGTTGAGCAACGCCTCTCACGCACACAGTGCCATCGGTGTACGCGAGTACGCTGTGCACGACACAAAATGGTTTTCCGATGGTTGTTGCATGGTTTCATGGTTTTGCGCACGTTCCTTCGATTAGCGGCCTATCGAGATGGGCATCGCAGTGACGATGGAGAATTAGAAGATGTAACAATTAAATCTAGATCAAGATGACACTTGTCCCAATTCACGTAGCCCCCGATATTGATCTTTATTTCGCTGTCGCTTCGTAATCAGCACAGGCACCATTCCGTTTCGTTGTCTCCATGGTGCGCCGCGAACGACAAGTATATAGCTGTGTAGGTGAGTTACGGCATGCACACACCACCACTACACTCACGTGCGGACGGGAACAAAAGTCACTCGACAGTCGGACAGAGCATTCATAACAGTGGCAACTATTGGAGGAAGTAAGACGCAAATCGCGTTCGCTTTCTGTGCTGTACGAAATTGTGTCAATTTTGCAGCGAAATCCTTTTCGCTTGCTGGCTAAAGCATAACCGAGCAATCGCATTTACCGTGAGCAGTTTTGTCGAATCGAGAAGGTTCACAAATACTGTCCCTTTTTGATACCCGTGCCCCAGTAGTTGGGAGCAAATTTGTTCGCGGCCATCATCGCCCTTGGGGATCGATCCGAGTGACAGGCAGTGTGAGTGAACGAGTGAAAAAAGAAGAAAAAAATGATGGCAAAGATGAATGTTGTGTTTGTGTTGGGCTTTGTGCTGGTGGCTTCCGCCTTTGCGACGGACCTTAGTGCAAATGACTGCGAAATCAACGTGGGTAAGTGGCCGTTTGCTCAACATGGCGAGTGATAAACAAAAACACACACACATATATACAATGCGCAGTTGCCCCCTAACGCCATTCACCTGCATTACCCTTTATCCCTTTACCAGAGGAATGTTCGCCGACCTACTCCAGCTTTCTGTCGCGTTCCGGCAAGACGGTGGAGAACGATCTGAAGCAGTACACTAGCCAGCTGGTGGACAAATCGTTCCACTTCCTGATGATGTCGTCCGCGTTCAACAAGCACAGCCTGGACCGCCCCGGGTTCGAGAAGCTGTACCGCAAGATCAGCGACAAGGCCTGGGCGGATGCGATCGAGCTGATCAAGTACCAGAGCCGCCGCGGCTCGTTCGGCCATCTGGTGCAGCCGAGCAAGGGCGAAAACTACGGCAAGGTGCTGGACGTGCAGGAGCTGAGCTCGCTGCAGTTCGCGCTGGACTACGAGAAGCAGATGGCGAAGGAGGCGCACGCCATCCATCGCAAGATTTCGCACGCCCACTCGAAGGCCGGCTCGAACGGCTCGGACGACGTCTACCATTACGATCCGGACGCGGCCCACTACCTGGACGAGAACATCATCGAGTACCAGTCGGGTGTGGTGCGCGACCTGGCCGGCTACGTGCACAACCTGAAGCACTTCACCTCGGCGAAGCACGCGGCCAACGATTTGGGCAACCATGTGTTCGACGAGTTCCTGGCTAAGGTGGAGTAAGCCGGGTAGGTCGCGTTTGCTGCAGGGAGAAAGGTTGGCAACAGTTGTAAGCGATCGCATGATCGTGTTGCTTAGAGCACCACTCCCTTGGCTAAAGAAAAAAAAAAACAAACAATGTATTTGCAGAGAGTTTGAAATAAACATTAAAATTCCAACATGTGATCCACAAAATGGAAGAAAATAATAATCCAGAATCTGTAGTCATTGCGTCTTTCTGTTTTAGGTTGAAAGCTTGGGATGCACTTTCACGCGCTCGCTTACAAACGTCAGTGTGACTTGTTTACGTTGAAATTATCACCACGTAAAGCCGTTTGCTAATCGACGATCGGTTTTGGAGGACTACCGAACCCTGTACGCTGGATTCCCCGCTGCATTTGTGCTGTGCATGTGCACGTTGTTATCAGTCATTTGCCCTTTTGCGTGAGCCGCTGCAACGGAGACGGCTTTTCTCCTCTCCATAGCACACGGTGCAGCAAAATGTCGATAGGAAAGTTATGATTCCTGCCATCATAGCAATCCGAAAACGCTGCTGCTCTCTGGTCACTCAAATGGTTTTTCGATGTACGGCTAGCACACACGCACACATACACCGGCATCGCTTGGATGGTAGTGGTGAGAGTGCGACCAGATGAGTGCCCCACTGGTATGGAAGAAGAAAACCATGTGGTTTCAACCATCGTTTGGATGGTTATTTTCCATGACGTTTTGCGGTTGTCTTTTGTCCACGCCATGCACTATCTTGCAGCTGCGGCTTTACTACGCATTCCGAAGCGATTTGTTTTAAATGTACTCATAGGGAATCATCGAAACTGTTGCAACATCATTGCACTATTTCTCTATCTTATTTGAGGTGCAGGCGAGCGGTGTCGAATGATGTAGCATATTCGAGTATGGTCGGCCGAGGCGCTTCTAGAACTAAATCTATTTTCGGGCTGCATTTTGTTTACCGGCTTTCAACCCTGCGGCATGACGATGCAAAAGACGCAGCGCGGTGTGTGGTTCATAGTTAGTATGACATGTCGATAGTAGAGATGGATTTGTATAATTACACAACAATAACTACAAATTAACAAATAAATAATAAAAAAATGTTTAAGGATTATTCTTTAAAAAAATATTAATAATAATTCATTTGACACGGAAAAGGTATCAAAAATCGATTAAAAATATCTAATCAAACCATTCGCTTGAACTTTCACCATCGCTGCGTAATAGACATCTCTTTGTTCTGTAACCAGGCCAACCAAACCATAAGGCAGTGTGAATCACGGTGGCAGTTGAAATGAGTCAACAGAAATGGTTTTCTAACCCGTGGCAACGGAAGACGGGAGGGTGGAAGAGAAGGGGGGAGCCAAATGGTTGGCTCGTGAATGTTGGTGCCGCGCGCAAAAACCATGTTCCGCAAACAACCATCTAGTCATCTCCATGGTTTGACCGTGTATCCTCGATAACGTGCGTTGGTGTGCGGTTGTTACAGCAGTACGGGAGTCACTCAAATTCGCTAGCACGCACACACCGACACACAATCGTACAGCATACTCGAGTGGTTAAGGGCGTCTTATCTTATCGGAGTCTGCAAATGCAGAATGCATCATGCCTAGAACACAACGTGCAACGGGAGGTAGTCGGTTAAAAGAAAAGTATGGTTTATTACATGTACATCATTCTACGACAGCTCGGGGTGTGTGTTTGTGTGTATATTGTTATCTTTTTTGGCTTGACACAACATATAATATTTTATTTCAATAAGTTATTGTACGGTAGCCACAGTTTTGTTTTGCTTTTGCTTAAAGAAATGCTAACACACGCTAATCGTTTAAATAAAACCATCCCCAATCAGTGCAACGCATGTAAAAGCGATGAGAGCAGTGGTACGCGTCATGGTTAAGCTGCCCTACACGCAAAAGAAGCCTTGACGCAAAGGCAGTGCGCAACGGTTCGAAAGCTTGTTGAAAGCGTAGTTTTCCAATTGGAACATATATATGCTTGATTTGCTTATGCTTGCTGTATTGTGAGCAATTGAGATCATACTCTGGTTTCTGTATTATTGTCATTTCGAAAGCATGAAGAACCTACTCTTCACCGGCAGACGGAGAACAAAGCGCTAACAATTAAAGCGAAACAGTTGGGTGTTCCTTTGCCCTTTTGGGCATGCAATATGTGCCACTTTGGGCGTAATACGCATCCGGTGATAATATAAAAAGCAACAAACGCATGCGCTACATTGGCGTAGAACTAAACATGTTCCTTCGTTCGACCGCGTCACCTGACAATTATTTGATTTTAATAATATATATATATATATAGGTTTGTTTTAGTCTAGGGTGTATGTGTGTATTTAAATAACAGGCATAACGTAGAGTAGTAACACTTTCTGCATTGTTGCCAGTGCCCTGGTAATGCACTGGTACGGTTGAAATGTGGGTCCTAATGATGTACCCAATAACCCCAATAACTAATCCGCCTCATGGTTGCGCAATTCTACGCCTACTCTAATAGTATCTTGTAGTCAAACCGGTTGTTGTTGGTGTGCGTCACAGGATCGCACGGTGGTACCGCCAGCTTCCAGTGTCCCTTGATAGTGCTTTCCGCCTGCTCACTGTCACCGGACGGCGTCGTGCCGTCCGACTCCATTACCGCCAGGCTGCAGTAGGACACTTTCTGCATTATTCGGGCCATATCGTTGGTGGAGCGAAGCTTCTCGCCAATGATGAACCGGGTGCACGTATCGAGCGTTGTGGCATGGCCCACAATCAGCACGTTTCCTTCTGCAAAGCGTAACAAAAGAAAAGGGGTTTCATTCGTATTTCCTGCTTGTTGATAGCCATAATTCCCATTCCCTCTCCCCCATCAATTACCCGTGCTTTTAATGATTTCTTCCGCGGCGTTCGAATTGCGGCAGTAAAACTCGTTCAACTTTTCGTGAAAATGTTCCCGCAGCAGGCCCGGCGAAGAGAGCGGTTTGTAGGCCGTGTCGATGTTGTAGTCGGCCGCAAGCAGCTCGTCCGGCGTAAGCCACTCGGGCAGCCCGTCCTGGTACCAGGCGAGCCACTCGAACAGGCCGGGCTCGATGCAGATCGGCACGGTTGCCTTTAATCCGAGCCCCTCCAGCACTGAAGTGGCCGTCTGGATGCAGCGGAACGAGGGCGAACAGTACGCGCGCGCTATTTGTACCCCCGCATCCTTCAGCCCTTCGCCCACGAGCCGTGCCTGATAGCGGCCCACGTTCGTCAGTGGTGAATCCTTCTGCCAGAGGCTGGGTTTACTGTGGATAGAGTGGACACGAAAACATGTGATCATATGTGACACTACACTGCTTACGGGCAAACGGCCTCCCTCTCTGCTTACCGTGTAGGCAACGATGTGGGCATGTTCAGATCTTTGCGGACGTAGTTGCCGGCCTCATCGAAGCAGTACGGTACCCACGATCCGAAGGTGAAATCGATCCGCTCGCCGTGTCGCATGACGTACACCTTGCGCGTGCCCGATTCCGTCCGCGGTACGGACTGCGACTGTGAGGCGCACTGATCTCCCGGGATCACCTGCATGTTGGTACGCTTTTTCACCAGCTCGTGCAACTTTTCCAGCGGAATGTCGTCCATCGTTTTATTGCCACCGAACATTTTGCCACCGTTCTGTTGCTCGCCGCAGCCGCCGCCCCCTGTTGCTGTTTGTTGCTGGTCTGGTGCAGGTGCTGCTCGGTCCGTCGTTTGCGGTGCTCCGTCCGGTTGCGATTCGCTCTGACCTACAGATACTGAAACCGAGAAGCCAACCGTTAGCGATTATATTTGGCCGCCTTTGTTAAACACTAGGATGGTGTGGTATCACATTTCCTGTGTAGGGTATGTTGTTTTTGCTGTTTTTTTTGTTTCGCTTCATTCCAGCAATGTGGTGGACGTCACAAACGGAAAGGTGAAACATTATCGACCGACTCGAAAAGGAATGCTCGAACAATGGGATGAAGAGTGGAATATACATTACACAAAAAGGAATGTAATGAATTAATGTTTTTTGTTTTACGCTAAAGTAATTTTCTAATTCCGAGCTTTTAACATTAAGGTTAAGAATTATTAATACGCTTTTTGACGCCTTTCTGATACATTTAGTGCATTCGTTGCGTGAGGTACAAGCATCCCCGGGAAACCATTTCAAGATGAGCAATTTAGTTGATATTGATACACGTACATACAAACACGTACACTTCACTCCGTCGCGGTAAGCAATGCTAAAGATGATAACAAGTCACAGCACAGCCCAAACGCATAACACGCGACGCTGCTACTTGACCAACAGCACCGATAGGGACAGCCATAGTGCAATCGATGTTTTATATACGAGTTCCCACAAACCGAACCGATGTTCCGATACATCGTGAAGGGTGACCGTGCAAAATCTTATCATTTTTTGCCGTCTTATCTTCATCGTCAACTGATTCACACACGGAGTATCATTTTGCTTGCGCACGTGTTATCGCACAATTGTACGCTGTTCAGTCATGCCTTCGCTGGATTAGACAACTAATTATGCTAAACTAAGGGCGCGCGGGATAGACACTACACAACAGTTAGGCACCATTTGACAGAACCGAGACACATACCGAACAGCCACTAAAACCAATACTCACCCGTATCGTTCGCTTCCGGTGCCAGACTGGGCGATCCGCTGGCGGGCAGCACTCCGTCAACCGTGTCGGACAGTGTTTCGTCGGCCGGCACTGTCCGTGCGTCACACAGCGGCACCGTCCGGTGCATCGTCCACGCGTCCGATTCCGCCGTCCGCTCGGTGTAGTTTTCGGGCAGGTAGCCGGTGGTGCCGGTTAGCCACGAGATCCCCTCGACCCAGCCGTCGGTGGACGCTTGTATTGCTTCCGGGTTGAGATAGATGTGGTCACCGATCCGGAGCTCCAGCTCGTCCGTTTCGCGCGGCGTGTGCGGATACAGCACCTTGTGCACCTGCTTCGAGACGAGCCGGGGGTCGCGCGAGTACAGCCGCAGCTCCCAGTTGGCGTCCGTGCAGGAAGCGTCCAAATTTTCCACCAACGCTTTCAGCGCATTAAACTGACCCGGCGGGAACTGGTAGGCCAGCGTCAGATGCAGCGATTTGACGTGCGGTTCCAGCGAAATGGCTGCAATGTGTGTGGAGGCGAATAAACGCGTAGCTAATGATCGGTAGATCGAAATTTGGGCAACTAAAACAACGTACTGCCTACGGTTTTGCATGCAAGGGAATGGCAATAGTAGCAGTATTAAGGAATGTAAAGTAGCAATATCCTTACAAAACAGAATGGAAAAGAAGGATAGAAGATAGAAGATAAGTGCAATAAAAATACTAACATAACTAAAAGTGGCAAAACTAAACGCAAAACGGAAAGCGTCAGGAAGGGCAGAAGGGGTCGGGCACCGGGGAGCTGCTTACATCGACTGCTACGCGGTATGCATCGAGCCGAGGTAACTCCTCCGCACCACGGAAAACACGTTACCAGTGCGTCTAGCTGCTCATAGGTGTCACTAATTACTACCGATTTGTCAACCAACCGCGCGTGTCCCAAGAAATGAGAAGAAGAGACAAGAGACAAGAGAAAAAAAGAGCGTTACACGAGAAACAACCACCAGCCGGAAAGGAATTAGTAGTGTGTAGTTTTGTGTGTGCAGTTCGTGCAGGGCTCGAAATGGATCTACTACGCCAACGGTTGGCGCGTGAGTCGTGAGTGTCGTGACACTCCGCCGCCGGACGGCGAATGGCTCACTTGAGTGGGACACCTCCTTCACGTATTGCAGGGCCAGTCGCTTTAGATAGTTGGCGTCGTCTTCCGCGACGAAAAAGCCCATAAAGTTGGGGCTCGTGTACAGCTCCAGCCCGATCGGCCGATCGATCCGGGCGCCGGGCAGATTCATCAGGTCTTTCAGCGCCTTCGACAGCTGGGGAGCGCACTCATCCGGCGCTTTGAAGAACGACACCAGCGTAATGTGGGGCGTAAAGTTATGGGCCCCGTTCCAGCCGCACGCCTCCCTCGACTGGGCCCAGAAGTTTTCCAGCTGCTGCAGAAAGGGACCGGTCGGGCAGGCGTACAGGATGTATTCGCGCGGAGCGCATTCGTCCAAGAAGGGGTCGTTCACGTGCGCCAGCAGCCAATCGGAGGCCAGCTGGACGCCCCGGTTGCCGGTGGCCGCTAGTGCCTTTTCACTACAACAAAAAAGGAAGGAATTGATAAGAAAGTCGAAGCGGGGCAGACGAGGGTTTGCAATGCCAACACTCTGTTCGTAGCTCTTTCTCCTACTTACGCTCTATGCTTGGGGAAGCCCATCTGGAGCAGTATTTGCAGCGGTGTCAGGTGTTGCTTGGATATTTTGGTAGGCGTTGGATTTTTGCGTGGTGGAAGCGCTGCCATGATTTCGCGTTTGCTAGTTTTAACTATTGAATACGCACGCACACGCGCACAGACACACTTGGCAGGATACAATTAAAGGACTAGGTAACTAAACAGCAGGTACTACTACCACGCCATATGCGAGCGCTTCCGAGTGGAGTACGGGAAGGGAGTATTGTTTACTACGATACACGAACTGCGAGCGTTTAGCGATTTATGATGCAAAGTTACGGCACCATCTTTTGCTGGCGGCTAGCGATATCTGCCATCGATCTAGATGCACGACTACCTACGGCGCCATCCTCACACTCTTCGTGGTACGCTGCCAGCCAGGCACCGATGCACAGCACAGACAAATCGCATCTCAGTACACTTGTTTGCAGGTACAGAGGCAAAAAGACTACTGTCGAAAAGCAGCGACTACTGTCGAAAAGGCGCCAGCACAAAAATCTGGCAACAATCCTTCGGTTTTAGTAAATAGCTGTGAGTGTGGGTTTTTTTTCTTCTCTCTATTCCCTTAATGTTGCTGCGTACGTGCGCGCTGGAAAAAGTTTGTATGCTTGAGTTTGACACGCAAACAAATCTGTGTAGCGGAGAGGTTTGTTTTGATTTGGAACGGAGGGACGGTATGGTAGTGTGCGTGCAATGTTGTGACATTGCGCTACGAGCAGGTCAGCGGCTAGCAGTGCACCAACAGTCGCTTGGGTGACAAAACGCAAGCGTAGCTAAATGGCGAATGTTTGTACTTTTGTGGATTCGGTTCGTTTGTATTCGCTGCAATAAACTGTGTCTTGTTGTTCAAATTGAATAGTAAATGCGCATAGCACCGGAATAGTTGTTTCAATGTGGATTTATCTCATTGCAGGTAAGTAATTTAGGACAATCCATATCGGATCGGAAACTACACGTGTGTTGGGACACGTGACAATCACTTCAAGTAGATGCAGCATTGTTGAGAGTAGGCAACAGAAGATTATTAATTTCTACATAGTTGTAGTAGCTGGATCGACATGGAAATAGTTATGGATCTTTTCTATTGTCCACTTTAACAGACCGAAGATTATTTTAGCGAAGTGGAAAAGTTAACTTAATGAACCATAATTTTAATTTACTATGAACCAGAAAAAAAAGCCTTTTCAGCTGGATGATCGGAAATTGGTTATAGCGTCTATTAACTGAAGTATGAAAATGCTAAAACTATAATTAAAAATCAAAATCTACTTGTTTACGTGAAGAAATGTTTTCTGCTTCATCCTTTCCTTTGATATAAACAAGCTTAGCCGGTCTAGGTCTGATATTAGCCTTTAGTGAATGACCTTGGCCTGTCTGTGACTGAATGTCTTATCACTTATAGCACGATATGTCAAGTAAGAGATATCGAGTGGTAGTCCCGTACGGGATTTAATCAAATCATGGATAGTTTGTGAGATTTTCAGATATTTTCCCTGCATTGGAATCAGGACCCTATTTCTATGGTTCAATTTTACTCACCTTTCCTTATCTTTCGAGGTTCCACTACACACTCGACACGGAAACACAAAACCGACTATCAGCTGTATAATACTTGTCCTATTTTATAGCTGATAACCACCACAAATTACTCCACAAGCGTCCAATCAATTAAGGTTCGTAAATGGAAAAATAATTACCATTCAACATTATTGTGCAAATATTTGTTCAGTTTGGTGGACGCCAGGTTGAAACAAAATTAGATTCAAAAATATTTTTATCAATATGCATTTGTGTGGCCAATGCAGTAGAACGAAGGCAAATGCAATTCGATGCACCGTAGCTGGCACAAAACAACGTTTCTCTAACGCCAATAGAATGGTAATGACGACGTTCTGGGTTTCTTTCTCGCGTGTATTCTTCACTTTCGAAAATAATCCCAAATATTATGACCTTACATGTAAACGGAAACTTAAATTTAGAGTGTCGCTTAACAAAAGTGTCGCTCCACTGTAGCATGATAACAAGTTGAAGTTTATTTGCACAAAAGAAACATTATTATGTTCACAATAATAATAATAATAATAATAATAATACATCACAATCCCTTACCACAACACTCACACGGAAGGACAGTCTCCTACTAAGAAAGCTAGCGCGTTTCGTTCGGCATCTATCCTGAGAGTCCATTTTTCCTTTCAAAGCAAAACAGCGCATCAGTTTCACTATGCAGGGTGCTGGGAGGGTTTTCACTTCAGTTTCCACCCCTTACGTCCATCGTCGAGCTTTACGCTGTGGTTGGGTTTCCGGCCGACGTAATGCCGGACGCTTCGGAGGCGAGCGATTTATCGTCGGCCGGTGGACCGTCACTGCAGGCGAGCGATGGGAACCGGCGCAACAGGGCCGCCCGGTACTTGGGATGGCTGATGCCGTACACGATCGGGTTGTAGACGGCGTTCGCTTTGGCAAAGACCGAACCCCAGATGGTGGCCAGCGGTGTGATGCTGGCCGTCTTGAACACGCCCGTATAGTTGATCACCGTGTACGGTGTCCAGGCCATGAACCACAGCGAGATGGTTACCAGTGCCACCTTGGCCAGCTTCATCTCGGTGCTCTTGCCATCGTCCGACGAGCGCAGGGACTGTATGTTCATGCGTTTCGCCTGTTCGCGCATGTTTTTCTCGTGCGCCGATACAGCCTGTCAAGGAGTGGTTGGAATAGAGAAGGTACCAGTTTAGCGGTGTGATCGTAATTTCACTGATTAGTCTAGATCCCGGGACCTCACTATACCTTAATAATGAAGAAGTACGCGTAGATGATGGTAAACAGTGGCGTGTAGTAGACGAACACCGAGTACACCAGTATGTACGACTTGTGGAACCAATCGTCGGTCAGGTAGTCCGTACCGCAGGCCGTCATGTTGCCCTCCGGCACGTACCGGTTCCAGCCAAGCATCGGCAGTATGCCCCACACGACACCGATCAGCCAGCAGAGCAGGATGCGCAGTATGGCGCCCGTGTTGGTGAGCGGCTTGCCGGACAGACCGCGCACGATCACGTTGTGGCGGTCCAGCGCGATCATCGTCATGGTCCAGATCGAGCAGCAGCCGAACAGCGAACCGAAGAACGCGTACAGATCGCACATCAGCAGCCCGAGCGACCAGGTCTCGAACCAGCAGTTATACACCATCGTGAACGCGTTCGTGCCCATCATCAGGAAGTCTGACAGGGCCAGATTGACGATGAACAGGTTCGACGGTGTGCGGAGCGTTTTGGCGGTGGAGAAGATGTAGATCACCATGCCGTTGCCGATGATCGACACCACGCCCAGGACGAAGATGACAAACCCGATGATGGAGTGCCACAGCGGGTTCATCGGCGGGAACTGGGACCAGTGCGGATCGACCAGGTGCATAATTTCGGGCGGCACCTTGTCCACCACGGTCAGGTTGGCCACCGGCTGGCCCCACAGCCCGGGCTGTTGCATTGGACCGTAGTACGGCATCTTTGAGGAATTTCTGTGGAAACGGTCTGGGAAAAAAACTACTAGCGCCCCGCGTGTGTTGCCTTCGTGGATCACTCTTTTGCTACACTAAACACACACACTGCTCGCTACTATCTGCACCCACAGGAGTCACTGTTTGCACGCCGAAGTCAGATCACCGACTTGAGCAGGTCGGCAGAAGACGGCACATATTTATTGCACATAATAGAGCTAATCGAATTACACTGCGGTAGTAGGCTCGTCGGTCCATTCTGGTGCCCCGGTGCCTTGGTGCCTTCCGCCGCGCTGGCAGAGAGATTAATACGGTGAGCGTCCGCCGCATATGTCCTCGTTAACGGTAACGCTTTTTCCGGTCCAGCCTTCCCGGCGGAAAAGCAAACGGCAACGCACATTTTCTCCTCCAGGAAGTGATGAGCTCGGTGGCCGGTTTCATATTTCATCCCATCGTTTCAATGCTGCTTCGTTGACAGTCATAATGCTTGCTGCTACACTAGGCGCGCGTCGAACGCAGTTAGTGGGGCGAGGGGGCTAGGGAAGTTTGTGCGTGGGGAGGTGTGTCTTGTGGGTGGCAGTTTAGCGGTCTGGGCTAATGAGCTTCTCAAGTGTGTTTAATATAATTTACCACTAATTAGCTTCACACCAAAACGGTGATCCGAGGATGGTAACTGTTGAGACGTTGACCTACGGTTCCTAACGGACGCTAGGTCGTGGCTATTGCGCTTCACTTGTGCACAAATGAAAGGAGAGTTGGTGTGCATTGTTTCACGTGGAAGAGTTGGGGGCAGTTAGTGAACCGGTGAGAACCTTTTATTTATCGATAGATTATATATTCTTATAATCTTTATTAAATGTACTCTAAAAGTCCCGATGTATGTTCTTAAATGTAGACTTAGTTTTAGGTTACATACATTCTATAGTAGCATACATTCTACAGTAGAGTGCAGGCTTAAATGTCTTAGCTGTTGCATTACAATTTTTATATCTTTGTTTGTCAATTTTTCCGTAGGAATTTGATAATTTTGATTATTCAGCCGTATTGCTTAGGAAAAAAACTACTATTGTAAGACCATTAAAGCCGATAAAATCATTAAAATCAATCACAATAATTACAAGCTTCAAAACATGCTACTATTTTTTGGCTGTTCAAAATTATTGGACAAAAGATCCACTTAAATCAAGAGAGTTACTTCTGATAGAACATTGGGCATTCGCTAATCCTTGTAATGGTGTTTAAATTAGGTGTGTATTTGAGTAATTAGTTATTTTTACATTTTTACAAATTGTTATAGCATAGTTTGTAGTACACAAAATAAATGAAGGTTTTGGAGATAATATTGATCTTTATTGGTAATGTCAGAGTTTCCAGGTGGCAAGACATTGATTAAAATATATAAGTCTTCATGTCAAATTTACATGTTCTACTCACGAAGTACAGTGATCAGATGATATGGGATGTTGGGGATAAAAATTGCGATTACAACAATACAAATTGATATTTAAATATTTGTATTGTTCTGTTGGGGATAAAAATTGCGATTATCCTACAGTTAATTTAACAATGCTTTTGTAGAAGTATATGCCGACGTCCCAAATGTTAAAGCGTAAGGTCAAGGTAGTCAACAGCTAAGGGATGCGTCTAATCGCTCAACAGTACACGTTCGTTGACTCATTGCTCGACTAACAGCTACAGCGTTCGGTGAACAAGCCCCTGAAACTCGTCCCCGAGCACTGTATGCTCCCGTACACCGAGCTTATCACGTTGCGTAGCGTTATGAGCGTAAAATGGCATCAAATTACATGCGAACGCATCGGTGAACTAAGCCGCTAAACATGTTAATTTCGTCCACAAATACATCGCGAACGCGCACGCCAGCGCATACGTTGGCAGCACGGCGGCACACGCCAAGAACGTGGAGCTACGAATGCGGCAGGATAAGCCGATTGGACTAAGGCTAAGTATTTTGTATGATCGCCTTATATATGTGACTTTGCCGCCCATTCATCGTGTCGTGCCGTTGAAGGTTTTTTTTCTTCTTGTTATTGTGTTCTTTTTTTTACTGCAGGACACATTGTTTGATCCACTCCCGGATCCGGATGGGCATTATATGCTTCGTGGAGTGTGGTGTCACTCTGGATGACATCCATAATTCCATTCGGTCAGTATGCTGCTATGCTTTGTGGTGGTTGCAGGTTCTGCGTTCCGTTTTTTGTGGTGGTTTTGCTCAAGCGGCATGCGAGTGTGTTGTGATTTTTTTAAAGAAAAATCCCAACATTAGCGTGCGAATAAGAGAAAGTTTGAGTTTACAGCAAGATTTCATTCTCCATAATTATGAGATAGCGGCCAAGTGCGAATAGCAGTTCAAATATTAGAGTATGCACGTTTCAAATAATGTCATCCTGTATTCATTTCGTGCTAAATAGACTCGCCACTGGTGTGACTGTATACCTGTGTTTGTTGAGTTTTATTTAAATTTTAAAGAAATCATAAACAAATGCCCAAAAAAAGGATACCCAGGTAGTGGAACAGCAAAAAAGCACAACGAAATTACAATTTCCCCTGTCTTGTCTAACAATGGGCGCAACATGTGTGTGTATGTATGTGCTTGTTGCTCTTGCCATTGAAATCGGCTGTAGGATCATAAACAAAGCGTCCCAACTGAAGGTGAGCGAAGCAAGAAGGAAAGCACTTTCAATTGCAAATCCATTGTGCCCGACGTGCGCATCAGGCGACAATGGTCGTTTCTGTGTCAAAATAATTATGATGCACGTAACGCAGTCTCCATTCATTGATGCGTAATGCATGTGAAATGAGCGATTGAAGAGACGCAGCTGTCAATTTTGCAGTGAAAGAAATGACCTTTTTGTTTCCGTTTTGTTTACGATCGGAGCAAACCAAACATCGCCCAATGTCCTTCACGTTGTGTTGATTATTAAAATCGGCTCAAAACTGCATCGACGCAAGGCAAAAAAAAATAAATAAAACCAAAAACATGAAACTCTCTCATGAATGCAAACAAATCCTTCGCAGTTGCGTCAAGACGGTATTCCCTGTTGGGAGGGAAATGTGAAGAGGCGTAACAAATATCGCTGTAGCTCACTCGCCTTGGCACAGCTTCGTGCAGGCGGATGCGCAAATTTGTTTGTTTGTTTTTCGTCGCCGGCTGAGTGTCGTGATTGGTGGACAACGTTTTTTGCATTAAAATAAGCTTAGAATTACATACGACTAAATTTATAACGTCATTCAATTTGTAGAGTTTTTGAGAAAATAAAAAAAAAAATAAAACTACAAATAACCATTTAAACAATGGTTCATTCTCAATAATTACTCCTTGAAAAGCAAACCCATGCACATGAACATCCTTGCACATTACTGCAATATAATTCTTGTTTCGTCCCTGTGTGAACAAAAGGGCTATCGTTTTCTTTTCGCTTATTCGCTTGTGTTGTTTCTTTACCGTTTTAGCTTTTGGTTTTAGCTTCTCTACACTACACGCCCGTAAATTGCTTCTCTCATGGACGACCTTCTCAGTGCGTTTCTTTTGCCTTGCGAGGCACATCCTACTGCCTTCGTAACAGCACCACACAGAACAACAAGAAGGAAAAAAACTTCATCCTCTTACGGATTGTTCACCACCCGGAATGGTACAGGTAGGTGTTTGCCCCACTACACAAGCAGTTAAAAATGAGCTGTCTCTAGAGCTTTTTTGGTTTGCGGTAAGCTTTTTTGGCGTATTGTATCTTTCTTTTTTTTACCTAAAACTATGCTCCTTTCACTCACACCGAGCAAAGAGCGGTGGTGAGAAATTTCTTCCAAGCTTACAAGCGTACCCGCGCTTCGCTGCAAGCTTTGCTCGTTGGCGTGGGGTTCGTCGCTTCGGATCGGGTTGGTCGTTGAAGTCGTTTGTTCGTGAGCGAAAGGCTGCAGTGGTTGCCGGGGCGTTTTGTTTAGAAGGTTGTATGTTTGTTGTTAAATGATTAAACATTTTAATTTTTTTTATTTTGTTAAAACATTAGTTGTTCAGTAGAATGCCAGTAAAATAAATGAAATTTATTTTATATCATTTTTGAGTAATTGTTGCATTGTTAAAGTATAAAATTTGCTTTATTTCGAATTATACTATGTTTATAACGATAATCTAGCCACGTACTTATGGAATAATTAAAAATACATTTAAATTACAACACTTTTTTATATAATGGGTTTGCTTCATATAATATACGTCATAAAATTATGACACTAAATTATAAAACTGAAATCAAATATTTTTTAATATGTTAGTTACGCAGCTTTGCATACAAAAACACCCACAAAATGAATGTGTTAGAAAATAACTCAAATAAAAACAATATGCGCTGGCCGATCTCCCACACAAACCCTTCAGTGAAGCGATCGCAAACTGACCGCCGTTCGAAATGCTTTTCGGCAAGCTTTCACGAGAGGCCTACCCGGGCAGGGCCCGAGAGTCGAACCGTCGGAGTGAGCGGTGCACAAAAGCTCCCGTTGCTGCTGTCCCTTTTCCGTCCGTTTCGGGTTTACGGTGCTGTGGCCTCTTGTAGCCACCACCGAACGATGCTCTCGGCGTTGACGGGTTCCGTCCGAAACTCCGTCCACACAATAAGCGGCCGGGCCCCGCACGGACCGAGCAGTACAGCCCTGTTGTCGCGTGGAGGGGGAACTCTCCTTTCGCAGCACCGCGCGTTGCTCTGCGGGCTCTGAACATCATTATGCGCGTGAGCTTAATTCAATGCTCGGCAAGCGTTCGCTGGATTAACATTTTTCGCCGATAGCGCGCGCGCGTCCCGGTTTCGATCATTGCTAGCCTCTACAACCCTAACAAGCCCTGCAGCGCAAACGGTTACCGCGTTCGTGATTGTGCGCCGTGTTTGTACGTTCGACAACCGGGAGGTACACCGCCGGTGGTGGTGGGGGTGGTGTGTGAGTGTATAGTGCCGAAGGTGCCGAACACCACGAATCGACTGCAGCACGCACTGAAGGTCCGCGTCTCGTGGCGGCGTGTGTGTTTATGTTTTGAAAATCGGCCCGAGTTCGACGCCAGATCGTTGCGAATCCGCCGTGCCGTCGTGGTGTATGAATGCTGGTGAAACTTTTTCATACCTCCGAGCCCCAGATAAGGCTTTTTGTGTGCGTGTGTGCGCGTATGAAAAGGACGAAAACGTAGCAGGCTTTGCCCGAGGAGTGTGGTTGACAGCAAGAGAGAGAGAGAGAGAAAGGAGCCCTGCCAAAAACAACACACTCAGCTGTCAGTGACGTTCGAGGGTTCGATCCTGCACATCCCGCTCGCAGCAGTGTAAGTATTTTGTAGTTTGCAGTTCAATGCAGTAACGGTGTGGTGTCGTACAGTGACCGTGGTGCCCTTCCGTGTGGTGCTTGTGGCAGCAAGCGTTCGAAGAAGCGTTCGTTCGGGTGAAATGCAGCATTTTGGGAGACCTTGGAACGAACGCACGGATTCGTACGATTGGCCGCAACCAGCACAGCACAGAGTCGCCATGCCAGTGTGATGTGAGCGTTGTGAGTGTGTGTGTGTGTGTGAGTTGGTTTATCTTCGTCTGGCAGGTTCGCTCTCCTTGCTCTGGTAGAAAGTTGCCATTTACTGCTTTGGTTAAGGCGGTGCAAATAAAAACAAATCACTCCAGAATGTGATGGCAGCGCAACAAAAACACACATATATTCCCTGGATATCTATGCCTGTGTGTGTGCGTGTCTGTGCGTATTGCATCGGAAAATTATGGCACACCGTACCGCCGTGGAATGTAGCAGCGGTATCGGTTTGCCTTCGAAAAGGGCTGGCTGGCGTAACAAATCATCCGTACACGACGACGATCGCTGTGTGCCGCGCGCGTTGCTAAGATGCGTTAGTGTGGGATGCCTTTGAGCTGGTGCATGGAGGTAGCAGCGTGGGGTAGAAAGGGTAAAGCATTCGAACATTCCTACGACACGGTTTGGCTTTGGCCTTCCCTCCCACTCAGCCCGGTGTGGTGAATGGGGGGTGTGTTTGTGTTTGTGCGCCAGGGCAATGTGCGTTTGCACACGAAGCGTCTGAGAACGTAAGTGCGTAAGTGCGTGTGCGCAGGTGAAAATGCGTTCAGGCATTTATATTCTGTGTTTTCGTTTGGGCGTGTGCGTGTCCAGTGATTGTGATCGTCTTTTTCACTGTGTTTGCACGCCACACCGTGAAAGCCCTATTTTGGTGATAGTGGTGGTGATTGAGCCAATATATCAGGCGTGTGCTGCTGACCCTTTCTCGAACAATCCCATTGGGTTTTGCCCCATTCGATAAGGTGGCGCGGGATTTTCAAGATGAACCAATTTCTCGCGTCTTGGCTTAAACACTTGGTAGCATACGGCTCTCTCTCTCTCTCTCTCTCTCTCTCTCTCTCTCTCTCTCTCTCTCTCTCTCTCTCTCTCTGTCTATCTCTTTCTCCCGATGCAATATTTTCTCGCATCGTCACCCATGTGCACTCGAGGGCCCTTCACTTTTTGCCATCCACACATTGCCACCATTGGGTTTTGCCGCGAGCGCAAGGTAAAGTGTTGATAACAGACCGCGCGCTTCCCTGTCAAGATCATCCGACCACCGATCGCCACCGAAGTGGGGAGGGCTCAAACCGGGCCCGATGCTCGTGTTCGCTGACAACGTGGACACACACACACACAC
>AXCO02005175.1:0-20216 GCA_000473525.2 Anopheles melas | reverse complement strand
TGTGTGTGTGTGTGTGTGTGCTTTACTTTTTTGTTGTTCTACACGTACCCACTGGACTCGAGCTTTAAGGCCGCCTCGTACGTCGGTAGACCGGTGTTGTCGATGATTTGGCTCATGTCCAGTCGCACCAAACCGTTCTCGTTCAGCAAACTGCCCGGCGATCCCGACGACGATGGTGATGGACCCGTGGCGGGTTGGACCGGCGCTACGGCCGTATCGGTGTTGCCGTTCCTGTCCCCGGTCCCCGGTTCTAAGTAACTATCGAGCTGATTGCTACACTGATTGGACGTGGTTGGACACTGATGGATGATGTCGCCGGTCACGGGAGCAGCGTCACCATGAATCACCACCGAACAATCGATAATGATGTTATTATTTGCACTGTTTGCTGCACCGAAGAAGCTACCGCTCCGCCTGCTTGCCGCGCTGGCTAATGATTGTTGTGGCGGTGGCGCGGTGGATAAATTCGATGCAGCTGGAGAGCTTTGCGTTTCATTAGCCGCACTATTGGTGCTGGCGTTGTTGTTCATCGTATCGTACCGTCCGGAGGGGCCGGTCGAAGACGACGCTACCATCTGCATTGTTGTCCGCATGTCAATGTCAACCGTGTCCACCGTCTGGCCGGTACCGCCATCATCGGTGACACTGTTTCGATTGATAACGTCGCTGGCTGGAGTCTCATAATCGACTAGGAGTGTCTCGTTACGCGTCCGTTCGATTGGGAGGTTCCGTCGGTGGTTGCGACGGTGGTGCCGTCGTTCCAGCGCTGGCGAGCCGGTCGCTACAAAGTAACCACAATTACGACAGTAAATTGGCGGGCCGGCAATGGAACCTTCGCCACCGCCGCTGGTGGCCACCACCGCGGGACAGTTGCAGCTCGTTCGATGGTGATCGTCCTCGCTCCAGTCGGCTTCGACGACGCTGCGACAGAGCGTCGGTTCATCCGGATCATCGCTATAAGGGCGGCGCACGATTGACGCTACCGATACGTCACCGTTCCCGGGTGGGCGGGATGCCTTCGGGAGCAGAGGCGGTGTCGCACCGTCCCCACAGACCGATTGTTTATCACACTCGTGTAGCTCGTGGTTGGAGCAGCGGCGAGAGGACGATTGCCCAACGTCCTGCTCCCCGTCCTCCTGTGTGTGGTGTGTGTCGTCGGCAGGGAGCGCATCGTAGGCGCGCTTGCGGCGCGATGCCAGCAGCTCGTCCTGGGCGACCACCGTATCGTACGAGGGCGGTGGACCGTTCGGGTACGGTGTGTACTGGTAATGAAGTTGCTGCTGCTGATGATAATGTTGCTGCTGATGGTAGGATGGATACTGTGCATGATGGTGGCCGGTGGTGGTATGATTTATAGCGCTCGCGGCGGCGGTGATCATAGTCGGGAGCGACTGATAGTCGCCGGCCGTGCTGCTGCTGCCGTCCATAAAAAAGCCACCCGACGACGTCCCGTTCGGCGGTGGATCGTAGCACTGTGGTGGCGAAAGGGGGGAAAGATGAAAAGAGCAAGTAAAAACGGAGCTAGTGAGATTCTTAATCTTTTTGCACGATGACACACTGGTGAGAGCTACCTATAACGGAGAAAACTATAACGAGAAAAACGGACAATAAAAGGGCGCCAGCTTCAACAACTTTGTCTTCGCTTCTGCACCCGCCAGCTGCTGCACGTAATGAAGAGTGTAAGGTGCAGTGTAGCGTAGATGCACCTTTCACCTCAATCTAAACCCCCCTGCCCCGTCCCACATGGGCAAGGTGCACAAAGGAAGGTGCCAAATGATGACAGGGCGTTAAAAAGAAGGCGAAAGCAACCATCCAAAGTAAGAGGCGGAAAGTAACCAACGGCTGGCGGTGCGGCGGTTTGGTGTGTTTGCGGACAGTTTCTGTGATGCACATAAATTAATTAAACTACTTTTTTTCTTTTTTTTTTGGCGTACTTGGAAAGACTCTCTGTTACGCCCCTCGCTTAGTGGGAAGGCGTTCTTAAGACGCGAGCTTAATGAAATACACCGGGACACTTGTCGTAAACAGGGCAATTAATTTTCATTACCCTCTCTCTTCGCTCTTGCCCTCTTATGCTCTTTGGAGGGATGATTTTTGTCTTTTTTTGGGGTTGCAAGAATAAGAGAGTAAGAGCTCTCGTTTGAGGGCAAGAAACTAGAAGCTATGCGTCGTCTTAACTTCCTTGATTAAGATTATTCGATTACTTGATTGAATATTTAACCTACTGGCTGATTCCTGTTTTCACCGTTGACCGTTTTCCCGCAGACGTGTGCCGTGTGTGTGTGTGTGTGTATTTGTGTGCTTCGATGGCAGTGATTTGTGTGTCGTTTCGTTGTTTGGAACTGTTTGGACTTATCGTCCATTTCGATCGAAATCACTTCGGAGAAGGGGAGGAGGGCTTTTTCCTGGTTTACAGGGTTTGCCAGGAGTTCTCATAGCTGTGGGACACTTTATTGACTCCTTCTTACGTGAAATGAATTTAATGTAATGGGAATTGCACTCTATAGCACCCTTTTTGGAGAGCTGGCCATAGAGTCCAATTTCCAATCAAGGAAGTTCACTTCCCATAAGAAAGAGTCAAGGAGTTGTCCCACAACTATGAGAACCCCTGGAAAACCCTGTATGGTTCTTATATTTACTTTGGCAGCACACTAAAACTGGGCTGCCTTCTTTTCAGGTGTGTGGTAGCGCTTTGATGGAAAGGGGAAAAGGGATCACACACTGTTACGGTTTCGTGCGGAAAGGAAATTCTGCCCACAAAATGAATCAATTCCAAGGAATAGTCCTTTGTTTTTTTTCCTCCGCGTTAATTGTATGCAACGTTAATTTTCTTTGATTTAAATAATGATGTATTTTGTTCTGTTTTATTTCCCTTTTTGTGTGGAATACCTCCATTTCGTGCTTGTGTTTTGTTTTTTCCTTTCATTTTTATGCGATTTTAAATAGCTATTTTAGTTTTTGCTTTACCTCGCTTACTCAATCAAAAGCACACTTAACTGTTCGGTTACATCGCCCCAATCGTTTAAAATGAATCGGGTCGGGTGCCTTCGTGTGGTAGAAAACTTTTCCCTTTTCCAGGAACACAGCGCTCTCGCCGCCACAAAAGGCCAAGGGCAAACAACTACTGCTTAGTTCCCTTTGCCCGAAGCGTCTAAAGGAGGGTGGAGTTATGGGGCCGGGTAATGTAATCATCTGCAATTTTGTATCGATTTTTACACAATCAAACACACACACACACACACACCTACACGCGCAGTTTGCACCCTTTTTCAAGTCTTTTGATCGAAAGGAAAGCTTTCTTCCATTCTACTTTCTTGAATCTGTTCAAAAAGCGAGCAATCGGTTCCCCTTTCTCCATTGCCATTTTGCCATTTACCCGAGAGAGAGAGAGAGAGAGAGAGAGAGAGAAGGAAGGAGCTGGGGGTGTTCGATTCGGGCCTGCAGTGGCGATTATAAATGTTTAATGGATCCTAAAATATCACGCGCGCGCGATGCTGACCCAGTTAACCGCACGGTTTCTGGACGGAGGACGTGGTGGTAGCCGGCATGTCAGAGACCGTCCATCTAGCGATTGATTATATTCGATTCTGACTAACGTCGACGCTATTGTAACTACCGTGTGGGGAAAGGGCGAAGCGCAAATTGGCACTTTGGGCAGTTTTCTCTGTAGCGTATTTTCACTTTTAAATAAAACCTCACGATCTCAGTTTGATCGTTGCTAGTGAGCGATTACTACTACCCAGAAACCCTTTTCGCTGTTTGCTACGCACCTGCTCCACGCTATAGATTTCCATGTTGGTGTCCGCGTCGAGCCACTGCTGGCGGTAGAGAGAGTTGGAGCGCTTCTTTATGTTCCGATGGCAGCAGTAGCAGACGAAGCACACCACCGTGATGACCACCGATAGCATTGCTCTGGAACGAAGGAATTGGAGAAAACGAAAAAAGAAAAGCAAGATGCTTTAAAATGTGGCGTGATTTTGACGGCGCCGCTTAAGTGATGACGTAATATATCCTGGTCACGGCACCGGCATCGTTCTTTCGGGGCGCGTAGTGACACTTTATTTAGAAACCATTCTAGCGACATTTACTCTGGAATACAGACTCCCACAAACTGGTAGAATGAAAAGCTCTTAAACTTTACTTCACTTCACTGTCGAAAGCCTTTAAAAATGGTCATAAAAATTGCAAGAAATCAATACAGTGTCACAACAAAAAGAGGGATAAGATGCTCCTTGGGTGCGCAGTGCGAGGAAGATGGGGAAAACGATCAAGAAGCACAACTTTCCAGTGCTCGTAGTGTGAATGAAATAAACTTTACTGCCGCGATAAGGATTTGTACCGTGAATCGTATCACCATTTCGCTTTTTGAGCCTTTTATCGGGACCTTTTTGGATGTTTTCTAGCTCCAAATTGAGCCGAACAAAGAGTAACAACAAAAAACAGGCGCTTTAAAAGTCGCATAATCCACAATCGTAGCAAGAATGTAGAAGAAGAAAAAATGGCCACTGATGACCTCCTTTTTTCACAGTGCGACTTGGCGCGTAATAAACCCTCCTCTCCACCCTCCCACTCTCCGAGAAGAGCGGTCGTTTGTGGTATGTTTACGATTCGAAAAGCTCTAATCTTTACGAGTATTGTAACTGTGTAAACATGTCACCGCAAGTGCAAATGATGCGTTTATCGGTTTTCGTGGGTGGTGGTGGTGTGTGTGTGTGTGTGTGTGCGCATTCTGTCACGAACTGACAAAAATGGTCTAGCATTCTTATTGTTGCGCACCGCTAAGAATGTCGCAAGGTCGGGCACAAAAACTGTACACAAGGTGAGTTTTATTATTTGTCACGACAATAACCAACCACCGTGCTGCCGGCTGCCAGCGCCATCGAGAACGCGTCTATCATGTGCTGATGATAGACCCTGTTGTATGGCAATGGTAGGAATAAATACAATACATTTCTTTATTATTGTTTTGCAACTATGAATGGATTGCCATTGTGTGTGCCCGTGTTGCTATTTGTGGCTGAAACAACGGGTTGTGTTTAGCATTATTTTGCATTCCGTCTTGTTCAGTTGGCTTACTTTGAAAAGGGTTTGATGCTTCAAATAATAGAATGATTCTATGAGTTGTCTTTTGTTTTTTTGCTTAAAAGTATATTTTTGTATAATTTTTTACCCCTAAAAACACGTAGAATCTGCTCTAGAAAAAGAAGAAGCAAAGACCTTTCCAGCAGCTTGCTGGTTTGATTGGGACGACAGGCAAATAACAATTATTTTTGCTATGAAACATGAATAAACCTCCCTGCGAAGCAGATGGAGCAGGCGTAGTATAATCTAAACTGCAGCATAAATTCATTACTGTTTGTGACAGGTAATAAGATTTTATTGTTTTCCCCTGTTTGCTCTCCAGGACAGGCCAGCGGCTGTAGCGGTCAAACGCGAGGTTGAGAAAAAGTAAGGGAAACGTTTTTTGTTTCTCATTTCGTTCGTTGCATTATATTGTTGTGCATGATCGGGCAGGATGAAAATGAAACGTTTCTTGCATTATTCTGTTCTGGTGAGAAATAGGGAAATATAAAACAATGTTCTCAGAAATGAAATGTTTATTTTCCTGTTGCTGTTTTGAATTTGTATCTAGCAACATAGTACTGTAATTCGTATCGTTTTGTGTTTGTAATATTGTTTAACAAATGTCTGTTCCGTGTCTCTCCGACTCAATATTTCCACCTCAAGTCCTCAATAAAGGAAAGGAAAGTGCTTTGTAAAGACCGGTGCAAACAATCTCACTATCGCTTTCCACTCGCTTTTGTACGGTGCAAATAGTGCAGAACTAATCCGAAATGCGGAAGAACCACCCTCCCCTGTTAAGCGATACTTAGCAAAACAATTTTCGGTCAATCACACTCCAGCGCACTGGCGTATGGTGTGTTGCCTTATTTTAATTTCTTTGCACGGTCAGTTTCGCTAAACTTCTTTTTTTCCTCTTTTTTTTCTGGAATTGCAATTGATTTCGGTGTTGGGTCGTTCTTGAAAAGAAAGACATAAAGAAAAGGTAGAATGGAACACAAAAAAAAGCGCACAAACTTGTTGCAGAAACTTGGTTTTGAAGGTTTTTGCGGAGCGGAAAAAAAAAACAAAACTGCGGTACAACATAATCCCTACGACGCGCAAAGAGTGGATACAATTTCTTTGCTGTTGTTGTGTTTATGTTCAAAGCTTCTCGTTGGATTGCTTTGGTAAAATTGGTTAACAAATTTGTAACAGTAAAGTTAGCTGGTTGAAGTGATGCAGCGTTCATGGCAGATAGTAAAAAAAAAGAATGAAAAAGGACACTAAATGATCTTCCCACAAGACAGGCCAATGTCAAATGCAGAAGTATAACCTTGAGGCTTGTTTTCCATTTTCCCTTCCACTGGTGGTGGTAATTGCTGGTGGAATTTCGGCCCCTTGAAAGAACCGTACCTTCCCATTGGAAGGAATTTAGCAAAAGCAAACGAAAAGGAAGGAGCAGCTGTACTAAAAATAGCCAAAAATAGCCCTCAAAAACAAAACACCACTACTATACACACTAACACACAAGAAAATGTCGATTGCGCTGAAATAACTTCATTCGCTTTTTTGCGCCTCACTAGACGCTAAGCCGTTTTGAGGCAAGTTCTTCTTTTGTGAAGCCGTCCGAGATCCTTCTAATCGGAGGGTGCAAACATAAACAATAAAAAACTTTCTTCAACTTTCACCAAAAGTTTTGAAAAACTTAGCTATTTTACAAGCGTGTCAAAGCTTTTACTTTCACTGCGGCACGAGGGTACGGTCTCTTTGTTTGCTTGCGGGCAAAGCGTTTTAAAATTTGCACGAGACACGATACTTAATTGATTGAGGGAAACATTACAAAACACTAGGGAAAATGTGTTTGGTTTTTTTTTTATCATATCTGCGAGCATTTTATGGTGAGCTGTTGGGTTGGTTTTATTTGACTTATTTTGTTTAATTTTTATTCAATCTTTTTATATTGTATACGTCTCTACTGACTTTATGTGTTTTGTTTTGTTATGTTCATTTAGTATAAGAAATTAGCTTTTTTGATTTATTTTCTTATTTGATTTGTTTTATTTGCTTTTGTTTTAGTGTTCTGTTATATGCCTATTTTAATTTGATTCAATTTCTCTGTGTCTATTTATATCAGTTTAAAATATGATTTTGTTGTTGTTTTACATTTACATTATTAACTTTTTGATTTTTACTTTGTTAGCATTTCTTATTTGCTTTTTTCATTCGTTTAATTTATTGAAAACTTGAAACGAAGATATACTTCCAAATAATATACATAAATCATCGTTTGAGCTTATCCAGCTTATACAAACAACGGTTAATACGGCTTCCTTCTACAGAACACCGTTCCTTCGCTCGGCAAAACTTCCAGCCACCGCTTCTCGCACTCTCTCGTGTGCTCTTTGTAAATGGAAGATAAATCACCTAATTGATAGCAAACGATCGGATAAACGCCCCAGCGCCAAAGCGGAAAGCAAATCGTTCGTGTGCAAACACACTAGTTCAATTATGTCTAATCGAATCGTTCGTGATTATCGTGTCGTGTCGCAGCCCTTGTGTCGACCTGTGCCGGCTGCAAGCAGAAGAAGCCGGTTTAATCCTTTCCTCCTTCCCTCTCTACCAGACCAAACACTGCGAGTGGTTTGAAAAAGTGTTTGTGACGTGAAAATAAGTGGCAAAGTCTCTCTCTTTTTTGCCCCTCCTACGGTACCTGGCTAGAGAGAGGTAGAGGTTGGTGCATTCCGTGTTTTCTAATTTTCATTTATTTCTTTCAAACCGACATGTTTGGCTCGTGTGACTTTTTGCTTCGCCTGTTCACAGCAACTCTATAAACGAAGAGTTTTTACCGCGACGTTTTCACTTCCGGGTGGTGGGCAGGACACTGCACTAAATGAGAACGGTTCTGGATTAGTTTTTTTGTTGTTCTCCTTCACCAATGATTGCAATATTTTCGTAATTCCTTTTGGCAATCTGCTTTTTTTTTTCACTCTATAGCAAGAATCTCAATTCGAATCTTTCGAAGAAAAAAAAAACTGTGCGAGGAAATCCTTTTCAGGAAATTCATGCTTGAAGGTGGAGCGATCCTCTTTTACCCCCACCCTCGACAGCAAACTGCATACATCCGGGAGCGGGAACGTTTTATCGGCCGGCGCTTGCCATAGGAGGCAAAACATAAACTTCAGCCACCACCCGTTTTCCCACTCATCACCTGCTTGCGCACTTATGGGCGATGAGTTGGGCGCTGGCAAGGCCACCGCCTGGGTGTGCTGTGCTGCACCCAAAGGTGGTGACCGTGGTGAAATGCCAGGCAAACAGCCCGGGGCAATCGAAGCAAACCATAAACCATCGGCAAGCGGGTCGGGTCCCGATGGGCTGGGAGAGAACTGTGCAGGATGTGTTCTATATTTTCCTGTGCTCGCGCAATCCTCCCGCATGATACGGTCCCGTCCTTGCTTTCCTTCCCCCTGCTACCTGTTGGTGGGTCTTATCTGTACTTCTTCTTCTTTTTTTTACTATTTCCGGCGAGTGAAAATGGGCGGGCGGATGTGAAAAATGTGTCGACCGGTCCTTAGCTAAATTACATGTCAAGAGAGTGTAATTATAAAGTTGCAGAGCGAAATCACTTCCGGTGCCGCTGCCTCGGTGACCTCGGCAAGCCTGGTCGGTCGTTCGGTTATTTTTTTTTTTTTGCGTGGACGTAATGTGTGTGTGTGTGTGTGAAGGTAAAAAAATGAAAATAATACAGCTTTTTCCAAAAATAATTTCAAATATCATGTGAAGTGTTTGGAAAAGTACTTGGAAAGGGAACATCATCAAAAGAAGGAATATTTTGACATTTTCCCCAAGCGTTTTGAAAAAGAGCTTTTCCCCGCTTCCTTTCCACACGACCCACCGGCAACACCGGCAAACCTCTCATTAGTGGTACCAGTTACATTAAGCTGAAATCAGTTGTCGCTTCTACACAACAGCTCCTTCCGTGCTGGTGGCGATGGCGTGTCACACTGGCGAGTGGCGGGATTGCGGTCACACAACCCATCTCATCATCTGGTTGCCACCTTCCCGCAAGGAATCACTCAAGGATGATGTTGCATTCGCATTATGCAAATGGCGAGAGTGTGTGTGGGCGGGATGCGGGGTGCGTGATGCGCGCAGACGGAATGCACAAAATGATGTCACCAGCAGTCAGCGCCAGCCCAACCGACAATATGCTTCCGATTTGTATAATTGTCAAGCGACGAGATGTCAAAGGCGACACCAGAAGACCAGAAGGACGCTGGCGGAAGGCAGAATGGGTGGTTTGATGGGTGTTAGATAGAGAGCGATAGAGATGGAGCAACGGTTGTCCGGTGTTGAATGTGCAAAAGTGACTGCAATTTGCTGCGCTCATTCTGTGCCGTTGTTTTGCTGCTGTTACTTTACACAGGAAAAAAAAAACAAGCCACAAACACGAAGGTGTAACTGTTTCCTAGCCTCATCGGTGTGCTGCGATACGTTTGAATATTAAACTGAACAAAACAGGAAGCCGAGACGAAAGCAAGAGATAATGGGCTTCCCGGGGGAGGGCGAAAATCATTACTAGGCCTCTCTTTGAACTTTGGGCCCGTCTGGGAGCGTTGAGGTTCGTCGCCACGTCTCAGTTGGAGGATTTCGGTGCTAGCATTACGTCAACACCTCCCACCATTAGGAAACGTGGCGCTGGTGGTTCGATGCGTTCGATGCTACTGTGTCCTACAATCGGAAGAAGGACTCTCATTGTGTGCCGTTGTTGGACAGAGGTATCGTTAATGTTTATTTTTTTCGCAAAGGGGAAACAAAACAAACACAAAAAGATCCGTCCTTCCACCGCTGTTGAAGGAGTCGATTGCTTCCGTCCTGTTTTGTTGTTGTCTTCTTCTGGCGATACAAACTGCTGTCAGTTTTTTGGGGTGGGTTTGTGGCGAGGAAAGCAATCGCAGTGGGAACGTTGATGGCTTTTATCAAAGCTTCGTGGTCGCTGCATCTCGTTGCAAAGATGCATTTCATTTACGGGGTTGCTTGCTGGCACCAACAATGGGATGGGGATGAAGTTGTGTTTGGAGAAGGGAGCGGGGGGGGGGGGGGGGGGGGGGGGGCTCCGAGGAAAACAATTGCGCATCGGATTAATGGCGCTGTAATGAGGGACGTCCTGGACAACTTCAAAGTGATTACTATGAGTCCAAAATGTTTTGAAATTTGCCCCATCTTTGATTTTGTATTTTGTCTATGTCTGTATTGGATAGACAACAAGCCACTAGTAACTGTGAAAAACTAACTTAATCAGCGAGTAATTCGCCTTCATCATAATACAGACGACAAACGTATGATTTTAACTATTTGTCTCTCCCCGGATAGAAAGTAAGTTGGAGAAAACGCTTCAAATTCTCCTTCGAAATGGAATTAAACGTCATTCTAACCCGTCTAATGCGTGCGTGTGATGCAAGTATTAGTTTTTTGTAACCTTTCCGTGCTTAATTACTTATAGTTTCAGCACAACTTTGCAAATTGTATCATTTTGCAAGTTTTAACAATTTTTATTTATTTTATTGTGGTATTGAAATTGTTTCCTTTTTCATTTACTTTCTTTATATTTACTTTACTTTAACTTTACTTTATTTTACCTCCATCTTTGTTCTTTTTTCTATTTATTTTTATATCATCAGCGTCTTTTTCACATTCATTCTTATTCTTGCTCAACTCGTTTTTTTGTTATGCTTTTTGGGACTAGTATTTTTCTGTTTGTTTTTTTTTTCTACAATTTCGTTTTCTATAATCTCCTCCGCTATTAAGGATACTTCTGGTATTAATTTTATCACATCACTAGTATGACGTCTCGCTTCACTAAATCATGCTTAATAGTATCATCACATCGTAGACATCACGCTTTAGAGATTTTTAACCTCGTTCCGTGTTATCATTATGACACCAATACGCAGAGAAAACGTGCCAGAAACCAGCTCAATCGAACGTAATCGAGCAGCGGTAATAACAAACTATGGGTTCCAATCTCATTTTTCTTTCCACAGCCGCGTGTTCGTTCTCGCTGACGCGCACTCGCGCGAAATGTTGCAATGCATTGCACCTCACCCATGCTTCGCGAACAAAAGCAAAGCCCTATCCTCCACCCCCCCCCCCCCCACCGTGCTATCAAGCAAGACGATATTTCATTTCCGTTCTCATCATAATCACATTTATACACATATCTCTATGTTTACTATGCTGCCCCAGGCAGCAATGAATTGGAAATTTTCCGCGCGTACTTTCTCGCCCCTGCGTGTGTCCCGTGTCTGTCGTTTCACCGTTCCCTTTTTCCCGTGTTTAATGTCTGATTTGCCGCGCCGTTCTCGTATAACTTTCTTGTTGTTCAGTGTGTGTGTGTGTGTGTGGGTGTGTTTGTGGCCTTAAAAGAGTGGTCCGGGAAAAGCGCGAGCGCGCGAGAAAACCGTATCATCGTCCCATTAACGCCCAATGGATCGGTTGTTGTGTGGCGATGACGACGACGACCACCATTGTGCCGATGACATGTCAATCTTTCCCATTGCCTGTACCCAGCGAGGGGTGTGGGAAAATGTTCCCCATGGTTTTTCCCCCACTTTCTGCCCCTCAGTGTACGGGAGAAAGGGAACGGGTTTGGTTATTATCGGGACGTGCTACGAATGATCAAACTCACCTATTACTTTTTTCCGTTCGACTCCCGTTCGCATACGCAAGCACGGGAGGTGGTCGATTGGAAACGAAACCGAGCTGAAGATTTTTCTCACCGTAAAAAGGCTTCATCTTCTAACACCTCCTCGCTCGATCGAGACTGTTGGGACGCGTCCGTATGGTAAAATCTGCGCCATTTCCATATCAACTATCAGCCAACTAAACGGGCAACGAGTGTAACGAGCGCGTCGGCAGCAGGTTTATGCCTTAAGTTCACCCATTTTTGGCAACAGACCGAAGGAGTAAACGGAGTGGGTGACTTGTCAGTGGTGAATTGCCAACGGTTTGCCAAATCCAAATAATCTAGCCCCTATTCGATTGAACGGCACTAGGAAAAAAAAAACAGGGAAATCCATAGAGAGCTTTTTCCAGTGAAAGTGTTGATGGCATCTTACTCCTTTTTTTGTTCATTTACATTCTGTCTGCAAACTTGCCAAACAACAGTATAGCGTGTGCTGAGCAAATTTGCATACTTCGCGACACGTACGTTCTAGGTGTGGGGTATTTTGTTTTTTGTTTGTGTTTGGCGATGTTAGTTATTAGAAAAAAAGAACAAGCTCAAACAAGCGAGACAGCTTATCGCGTGTGTGTGTGTGTGTGTGTGTGTGTGTGTGTGTGTGTGTATGTGCTTTATGTACCGTCTTTGCGTTATGAAAATCGTTTGAATATCACGCTTTTATTCATTTCTTAAGCAGCAGCAGCTACATTGCACAAATCGTCACATTTTGTAGCAGTAATTTAGATTCTAATCGGATATGATTTATCACCGTAGCTTAAGTCGCTTGTTTCGCTTCGGTTCCAACGAACAAAAAGTAGCTACTAACTGTGATACATTGATGCTGATTTATGCTTTACATGTGTAGCACTATTATTTGCACGCAATCGCCAATCAACGATCGCTCAGCGTGCCTGGCAAGCGAGAAGCGCGTGCAAGAATGTAAGACAAACCATAAATCCACGATCACAGCGCGAACCTTAAAATGAGGCAGCATTCGGGACCGCATTAAGGGGGGAGCTTGCTGCAAGCCTAAGCTTAGCTGCCAGCAAAGACACTGCCACACCGTGGACGAAATGTAAATGCTCGCTAATTGGTGAAATTAATAGTGAATAAATTATTTCAATACCTTACTACACCGGGGTCAAAGGGTGGCCTTTTGCCGCGGTGCTGTTTAAAAGGTTGATTTGCGCGTGAACGCTGTGTTGGGTCGATATTTTATTACCAAATAGAGGGCGCCCATATAGTGTGTGTGTGTGTGTGTGTGTGTGTGTGTGTGTGTGTGTGTGTGTGTGTGTGTGTGTGCAAGGATATGGAGTGTGCTGGAGTGTAAACAAGAGAGAAGGGTACTGAAGGAGAAGCAAGGGATGCAGAGATGGGTGTAGTGGTAAAAGTTGATTTCGCTTGATGGAAATCGAGTTAGCGTCGTGTCACGGTGGTTCAGGGTTTGAAGGTGCCTAGACGTGTGCCATTATTTGGGCGCGGTGGTCGGTGTAAGTGAGGGTTGTTTTGTAGTAATTTACAACGGGCCTTTGGTAAAGTTCCGGGCTGTTGTGCAGAGGAATGGCGCTGTCTTTTATATGGGATTGGTATTACAATTATGGGCGTAATAAAACTGAATGAATATCGACGTTATCATTTGATTGTTGTTGAAGAGGAGTAGTTTTTTAAGCTTATGCTTTTTGCTTCTTTCGTGTCAATTTTGAATAGTAATTTAAGAAAAACCAATGCAAATAAATAATTTAGTAAGAGGGTTCGTCACTTATCATGTTAAAGTCGTTTGAATAAAATGTGCAATTGAAGCCTACTAATGATGCAGAATTATTTTCTAACATTTTTACCCGTTAGAAATGTATCAAATACACACTTTGCGCTTTAAATAACATGTTTGCAAAGCAGCATTAAAATATACTAATCATTTGTACTTAATAATGTCAATCGATTCTACGAGACTTACCCGCCGAGCATGATGTTCACATTGCCGTGCAGATTCGCCCCGGGGCGCATCGTCTGCAGTCCCTGGTGGTGGCCACCGGTGCGCAGACTGCCCGACCCGCCCGAACCGTGCCCAACGATGACGCCCTGCTCCACGCTCCCGCTCGCCCCACTGTACGAGCTGATGTACGAGATGGTCTGATTGTTGAAGCTGTTGTGCGAACCGACGGCCGATATGACGGCGAGCCGCTTCAAGGACATGCCCGACGAATTCAGCGTTTGCACTTTCGGTTCGATTTCGTCGTCCCGGCCCGGCGTCGTTACCGGCTCGCTACCCCTCGATACATTCCGTTCGGGATAGAGGGAAAAAATGGTGCTGCGCTCGCTCACTCACTCACTCACTCACTTGTGCTTGTGCACCTATTTCACTTATGCACTCTGTGCGGTCTGCGTTGGGCACAGTCACGGTTGGAAATCATTGCACTTTTCGCCAATGTTTCACTGAACGGCTGGACCTTATGCTTGGCGAACGTAACACTGTCACTGTCACTGGAGCGAAGTAGAAAGGAAGGAAAATTGAAAAACTATCACCCCAAGAGCAACGGGCCTTTTCTGACCTTTCTTCACTTCACGGTACGTGCTGTGGCGTTCCACTTTCACTTAGTACGCCACCTAGCACCGTTGGCAGCGTAACGAGAAAATTCATCTGCTTCGGTCGGTCTGCCGTTCGGAGCAGCAAAATGGCATCAAAATGCTAATCACATTCATAGCTCCATTTACGATGCATAATGTACCCGATCGGGCAGCAAAACTGCTCGGCGGCGTTCCTGTTGATCTTATACGTGGCCGGACGACACCGAAGAGACACACAGTACCGGACGTGGGGCGAGGGTTACGGTAAATTTATTTGAGGCTAGGTGATAATAGATACGGATCGGAAAACGATTCGTTTAGACGAAAATCTTTCATGCCTTTATGTTAATGTTTGTTGTAGGGTTTAGCAAGTCATTAACTAGGTGCCAATGGGAGAGTGTATTCGTTGGATAAACACTTATACGCTAGTCACTAAATGCAAAGCAAAACATTGAAGATTCTTCTAATTAGAAATTTCAATCTTTATGACGATTTATTAGATTTAGAGCTTTTAAATCACCCTTGCTACTCTGAAATGCTGACCTCAATGACCTTAAAGTAGAATGTTTTTGCTTCTGTCACATCATATCATTCACATCTTCATTATTAAAACTAATGCTTAACACTGTAGGTTGACCTTTTCCCCAAAATCCAAAAGATTAACTCATATCGTTCCCTCCTATTCCGTTACTTCATGTTTGACAAAATAAAGCACTAATTACGACATCCTTCTGTCAAAATGAACAACTTACGACCATCAGGTCCACCCGTTCTCTGCCCAATTTTCGATGCGTCACCCGCAAACGTAGCTACCACCCCGAAAATCCTTGACATAAACACCATTTCAAGTGCCAACAACTGGGTAAGAGCTTTTGTTTTGAAGAATATCGCTACCAAAACCCATTATTTTCTCCCATGATTTTGCCCATTTCGCCCCGGCCCGTGTGTGTAGAAGGTCCCCAAATAGACTTTGGAGGTTCCTTCGCTTGTAATGCAGCAAGAAACACTACGCAAGACTGATGTATGTCCGGCGTGTGGTCCGGCGGTGATGGTGGGCACTTACCAACGACGCCCTACCCACAGCAATGCTATCCATCATATCAACCGGGTAGGAAAAATAGAGGTCACACACAGGAAGAAAGCCCCCGCACCCGCCGGAAGCCGGAAGCATTACGTCGCGGCGCGAGGCGGCCGGTGGTTTCGAGAAATTCGGAACATACTACAATACCTCGCTATCGATAAGCGGCGCGATTTGTTTGGTTGGCAAAGAGTACACAGTAGCAGTAGTTATACACCGCGGGTCCGTAAAGCTGTCTATAACTCACCGGTGCTGTAGTGTACTGGTTTTAATGCTTAGCTCTTGTTAGAAAAGCAGGTGTGGCACTGGCACGCGAAAAACAGATTAACGCGGAACGGCGCGGTTCGTTAGTGGATTGCTGTGGGATTGCTCTGTACCAAGACACCACTTTGCCGCGTGGCTGTGGCTGTGGAAAGCCCTGGCGATTCGGGGCTTTCGGTTGCATTGCACGGTGAAACATTGGTGCAATTAAAATGCAAACTGCTTGATCGGTGGGAAATGAGGTTATTTCAATGATTAAAACATTCCCGAAATGGTTCAATCAACTAGAGTAGTAACATCCACTTTCCTGCAGATAGACTGATAAGAATGAGGAGGAGGAGTTCTATCTCTGTCAGTTAAAGTTATTATAACTCTATCAAACTACTTGTAATACTATTAAGCTGCTCTGGCAGGAGCTCCAGAGCTCCAATGATATCTCTTTGCGCCGAGAATTGTGATGCGAGAACACTTCCAAGGGGTCTAACTTCATTAGGATCTGGGATTTGGAAGGATTATCCCTGCTTACTTTGGCTCTATTTTTGGCCTCCAATAATAGCTTACTCGTCTATATATCACTCATTGCACTTTTGTATTGAAGAAATGGGGGGAAAAAAACAAACTGACAATGCAATCATCGACTGCTCGATAGTGTCTTATTCGACTCCACAAGTACACAGACACAAGACACACTGTCAGGCTCTCTTCGTGTCCCGCAAAACCGTTAGAAGTTTGTTGTTTGCTTCGTTTCACTTTCACTCAATCAATTCATCGCCTCCCCAACATCACCGACACGGATCAATCGACCAGTTTGTATCGATTAGAGGAAGAATAGTCTCCTTTCTACACACCCGAGATTTGCTGTCGCGGTGGTTTTGTTTTGCAAAGTGTTTGCAAAGAGCAAACAGCAGAAAACTTTCGCTCGCACGACGCTATATGCCCGCACGCTGTCTGATCTTTAGATGGCCCGGCTGGCAGCGTTACCAGCAGCACCACTATCTACGCAATAAAGGACCACACTTCCTTTTGTGCCAGCTCTGCTGCTCCATTGCACTATGGTCGGTGGTGATCTGCCCTGGAGGAGTACCATCGTTCACCGCTATTTCCTTTTTTTTCCCTCTGCTGTTTACTGCCACTTCCACGCTAAAAGCCACAACACCGAACCCGGAGCAAATGTTTAGTCTTGCGCTTTCTTTGAACATCACTAACCACCACCACCACCACTACCGGCGAATCGCTTAAATGGCGCGAAAATGCTTTGCTGATAGTGTGTAAGCAGGACCCGGGGCTAATGGTTAATCGCGTGTAGAAGGTTGCGCGCAGTCTTACGAGTGTTCGTTTTGCACCACACTGATGGAAAGACGGCGCGCACTGTCCGAAGCCCAATCAGCTAATGACGAGACGGAAGAGCGAACCGTCTCTTGGACCGACCGAAACACGGCCAAATGGGGAGAGCTGATGGTGGTGGTGGTATTACAGTGAACATTGCTTCCCCGTTCATTCAACTCAACCATTCAGTTGAAGGAGAAAGCGATGCGATTAAAGGCACAAAGTCGCGCGGTACCCTCTTTGCCTTGAGCACTGTATAGTGTGGGTGAGCTAAAAAAAAGCACAAATCAATGACTTCCTCTAATGGGATGGAATTGTCATCGATCGGCATTTGTATGTGTGTTTGTCAGCACTACCAGTTTACCGGCAATTGACGCAAATAAAAAAAAGCACAAATCAATGACTTCCTCTAATGGGATGGAATTGTCATCGATCGGCATTTGTATGTGTGTTTGTCAGCACTACCAGTTTACCGGCAATTGACGCAAAGCTCGGTTCGGTTCTTGCATTGGGCCGCCGTGCTCCGTCCAGGGCTGGGGAAGGTCAAGTATACCCGCGAGAAAAGGCTCACGGTAGTATCATCGACGTTGGGGGCTGGGGAAGGTCAAGTATACCCGCGAGAAAAGGCTCACGGTAGTATCATCGACGTTGGCGTGTCGCTTCTTCTACTCCGAAGGGACTCCCAGCTCGCGTGTGTGTGTGGGTTTGTTTTTTCTCTGTTGGATGACGTAGTGTGACATTGTCCAATTGCAACGAACCATTGCCACTCAATCCCCGTTGGGATGGCAATCGCTAGCACCACAACAAACCTTCTAGAGCTTGTCCCATCGTACACATCTTGTGTTTCTTTTTTTAAGGCACCATAACCCCCAATCACGTCACACGGGCTTCCTGAATAAAGTATTAAAATTGGGTCTCATCAACGGTTTTATTAAATTTGTCATTACATACGCGATTGATTGTTATTATTGTCGCAAGGAAAGGTCTTTTGCTTTGGTATCAGATTCACCAAATCACTAAAACTTGCAACACTAAACTCTTCTACACCTTCTCAGCAACCGTATACACTGTTGCTGCACATCCACGCGTGTAAACAATGTACTTTCCACCCAGCAAACGAACGCACCCGCACGTGGTCGCAGTTGTGTCGGAATGGTCGGAAACACCGCACGAGCGCGCACCACGGATTGCACACGGAAAACCGAGCACGAAACACCCGACTCTGGGAGAATATTTCTCGCTGTTGTACGGCGCAGCACGCCTGCACGCGACACTTCCTACGAGCCGACTGAAAACACGCTCCTCCCGAGCGCGAGCTCCTGGCGGGAAATACGGTGTGTCTGCGCGTGGCCCGTAGTCGTCCGTCTTTTCCCCGTCTTACCTTCCCACTGAGTCCTTTTCCGGTGGAGCTTCAAGAGCAGCAGTGGAAGGAAAGGAGAGAAGCTTACACCTTTTCGTGCTTTCGACGTCCGACTCTCCACAGCTGTGTTGTGTAAGCTTTCCAGTGCAGCCGTTGTTCGTGAATGGTTGCCTCTGGTGTGCGTTCGGCGGTGGGCAAAAACGTTCACAGCTGACGATGTGTGCAGTGTGTGTGTGTGTGTGTGTGTTGGAAAAGCTCGTACAAAACTCTAGCCTTTCCCTGTCCTTTTCTGGTCGGGTTTGCTTAGCCGCTGACATTTTGTACCATTATCCTCGGGCGATTTCGGTTCGATGTATCTCATCATCCTTTTTTTTTTGGGCCGTTGTTGTATCCCTCTTGTCCTTCAGAATGTTTTCCCTCCCTTTGCACCGTGTTTGCTGTTTCGAAATGTCACTTATCATTTGCTTATCACTTTTGAAATAATTTTCTGTTGGAGTTTTGGCTATTTCTTTACTAAACTAACGTTCTATAATCGTTCTTCTCAATCGTTCTATTAATTATTGTTTGTTTGTTTTTTCCATTATTGCATCTGATTTTGTGTATCTTTTTGATTTTATCTTCGCTGTGTTGTTAGTTAATGTAATCTTTGTATTCATTTTATTGATTTCTAATACACAACATCAAGTTTTTACTTCACTTTTTTATTTTCTCTTATTTTGCTCTTGTCTGATGATGTTGTGTATTGCTCTTGTTTGCTTGTTTTTTGTTTCTTTCATGAAGTGTCTGCTTGTCATGCTATGCTTTAGATCATTGTTATTTTTATTGTTTTGTATAGTTTGTTGTTACATATTTTCATCCGAGTTTATCAGTTTTTCTTTTATATTTGCTCTTCTTGTTCTTGTTTATATTTTTTTTTTGTATTTGGTTGCACCATCTTCTGGAAGTTTTTATTACATTTGAACGTGTTTAATGTATTTTAGTATAGAATGAATAACTGATGTTTATTAATAACATTTTAAGACATATTTTTTATAATATATTACCACATTAACATTTCTACCATTCACTACCTTTTCGTGACCTTCACAAGAATTTAAAAGTCAGCAAGGTACACAAATAATAAAGTGTTGAATAGACTTACCCTCCCCTTCATTTGCCGTTCAGTATTTCGAAACTTGGAACTAAACTGAACCAAGAACTTGCCACAAAAGAAACTAGCGAATCACCCTCATCCCTACATAGACAAAAACGGTAGTGTAGTTTGGAAGAATCGACCGGTGCCGAATGAATGAGAAGGTTTGCGCCTGAAGGCATCGGAAAGGTAGAGCTTTTCACCCGCTCATCCACCCATGGACCATGCCGCGTAGCTTTTCCCACCGTTTTGCCGTGATTTGTGTACTGCTCTTCACTTCCGTTTCAAAGTCCTCTTGTTCCCTTTCCCTCTCGCTCCATCTCGCTCTCTCTCTCTCTCTCTCTCTCTCTTTCACTTCTAAGAAGCTTTACTACTGCACCTGTATCTATTGGTTGTTCTTTTCCCTGGTTCTTCAACCTTCGGCTAGCTTCTGGTTACCGTGTGCGCCTAATTTTTCCTCTGCTCATATTGGGTCGTTCCTTTGCGCTTAAAACAGAAAGCTAAATGCGCCAGCGAACATAATGACACCGCGTGCGGGTGGGTGGGTCGTTGGGTGGCGCTGGGCTGCAAACTATTTACCACCTTTTTGTGGGTGTGTGTGTGTGTGTCTGTGTTTGCGGGTTGTTAAGGGTGGTTAGGGTGTGGGAAAGAGCGGGAAGAGGGAAGTCATGCAGCAGCAGAACAGCAGAGGGATCGGGTTAGGGTGTTATGCTCGTGCCCCGGGTGCTCGAGC